>CAKAOJ020000497.1:165000-200000 GCA_916701645.2 Sebastolobus alascanus
TGTGAATGAGTATTTAGATCAGATCCTGATGGGCAGGTTGGCTCCTTGCCTTCCTCTGACATCAGTGTATGAATGTGTGTGTGAATGGGTGAATGCTGACATGTAGTGTAAAGAGCTTTGAGTGGTCAGAAGACTAGAAAGGAGATACTGTATATAAATACAAGACCATTTACGAGCAGCATGTGAAGCAACACAGCTCTTCTCTAATGTCAGTGAACTTCAAAAGAAGAAGAAAAGTCAGCTTTCTGTCTCTTCTGGCTCGACTGTTAAAGGAACATGATGTAACATTTAGGTGATCTATAATCAGAAATGTAATATAATATTAATAAGTATGCTTTCATTAGTGTATATCCACCTGTGGTGTTGTGTTTCCGTTAGCTTAGAGTGAGTCCTTCATATCTACATAGGGAGCAGGTCCTCGTCACAGAGTCCTCCATGTTGCTCCTCCATGTTTCTACAGTAGCCCAGAACGGACAAACCAAACTGTGGCTCTAGAGACTCTTCTGGGTTTTACCCATTCACTGAATCAGTTTGTTGCAATCTGCAACCTCACCACTAGATGTCACTAAATCCAACACTCGGCTCCTCTAAAGAAGTTGTTGCAAAAACAAAATTCAGCCTAAACAATTTTAGATTTATTCTAAAACACCTGAAAGTACCTTTCCATACTTTGAGTACTTTATTGACCAAGTAATTTCATACTTTTACTTGAGTAGGTTTGTGAAATGGTAATATTTTAGTATTTTTTATGGGAGTAATTGTATTTTTAATTGAGTAAATATTTTCAGTTCTCTACCCTCCGCTGGATTTTACTTCTGTAACATGATGTGATTCTATGTTGTCGAAATTATTATGGGCGTAACTTCAGGTGAGGTAGCAGAAGTAGCAGTAAGCTAGTTCGTCCCATAGGCTAACCATAGTGGCTTACCATAGAGGCTAACCGCCAACGGCGCTTCTTTTGAAAAGTATTTCTCCTTCAATTTAGCAAATCCTGCTTTATTTTTTAACAGATATTTAACTAACGTTAAATTAGTATTCTGTACAGTTTAAAATGTAAGGCAGAATAAAAATAGTTTAAGTCCGGTTATCTGTATAGAAATAAACTAAACCTTGTTACTGTGGAAGTGCTGATCTGCCTCAGAGCTTTTCAGATTGTTCATCTCTTCACCGTCTGTAGCAACGGAGTCGATAACGTAGCTAAATATGCTAGTGTAGGTTATCTGAGGCCACTTCTTCAGGTCGTCCTCCATCCCTCCATAGTAGAAGGCAGAGCTATGATCACATTATCCTGTCTGAGCTGTAATAGGTGGTGTTCACACATGTTTTACTAGATTTATTAATACAATCGCTCTAGGAGAGAGGATTAGCGTACTGTTACCATGGAAAACGCCACAACACACCGGAAGTTGTGCCCATAATTCACACATCATCACAACATCAGACTGACGGACAGCAGTTGAAAACTAGCCTTTTGGCATAAAATAAATAAATCAAACTTAAAACACACTCACACTTCCTCAGACCAGGTCTCAACCACTGCTGTCCACCATGGTCCGTCCTGCAGGAGGAAACACAGTCACAATCAACTTCATACAGCTTCACTCATATCCTAAGATATGAGATTAAGGGTAAGATGGAGGGTGAGATCAATATGCTGATTGGTGTGACATCAGCAGTAATGCAGCCATTGTACTGGACTGTTGTAATGAGCCTGAAGAAAACCTCTTCATTTATTAGTTAATCTACGATCCAACTCTCACCGATGATTTGTTTCGTTAGTGTTGGGGTTTTATTCTCTTTAGACCACACACGTTGGACTACAGATTAATATTATTAAAGGACTGTAATTAAACTGGACTTTATATATCCAAGTCAAGTTTCTGACGAGCTCCTGAGTCAGCAAACCCCTTCAGTACGATATTGCTGCCACATTTAGCATAGGATCATAAAAGGGACTAAAAAGCCTCAATATTTAACTTGCACTGTAACTCAGGTCCAGGTCTCTCAGAATAGAGGACTGGGAGCTGAGAACTGAGGACAGAGCTTCACAGCTCCTATCTGAGAGGTTAGAGACACTCAATCTAAAAAGATTCAATAAGAAGTAAATAACAGCTCAAAGAGTCATCATTTTCAGATAGCTGAACACCAACCTGAGAGTTTCCAGTGTACAGTGTGGACTCCTCAGTCCAGCAGACAGCAGCTTCACTCCTGAATCCTGCAGCTTGTTGTTACTCAGGTCCAGGTCTCTCAGACTAGAGGACTGGGAGCTGAGAACTGAGGACAGAGCTTCACAGCTTCCCTCTGAGAGGTTACAGCCACTCAGCCTGAAGAAGATTTTTAGTCAGTCAATTCACATATCAAATATAAAAAGTGAATAACATCCTCTTGGGTAAACTTTTACAAAAAGCTCAATCCTGACCTGAGAGTTTCCAGTTTCCAGTGGAGACTTTTCAGTCCAGCAGACAGCAGCTTCACTCCTGAATCCTGCAGGTTGTTGTTACTCAGGTCCAGGTCTCTCAGACTAGAGGACTGGGAGCTGAGAACTGAAGACAGAGCTTCACAGCTTCTCTCTGAGAGGTTACAGCCACTCAGTCTGAAGAAGAATCAACAATACATAAGAAACAATTACAAACAATGGTCGTTGTTGTTTCTTAATAAAGAAAAACAACATTTAATGTGGATAGTTATGTGTCCAAGTACAGAGCTTTGTTGGAGGCTCTGACCACTGGCAGCAGCCTCAGAAAAACCTCCTCTGAAGCAGAGTATTTCTTCAGGTCAAACACGTCCAGATCTTTATCTGATGACAGTAAGATGAAGCCCAGAGCTGACCACTGAGCAGGAGACAGTTTATCTGTGGAGAGACTTCCTGAACTCAGGGACTGTTGGATCTCCTCCACCAGAGAACAATCATTCAGTTCATTCAGACAGTGGAACAGATTGATGCTTCTCTCTGCAGAGGAATTCTCACTGATCATCTTCTTGATGTACTGGACTGTTTCCTGATTGGTTTGTGAGTTACTTCCTGTGTGTTTCAGCAGACCTCGAAGAAGAGTCTGATTGGTCTCTAGGGAAAGACCCAGGAGGAAGCGGAGGAACAAGTCCAGGTGTCCGTTTGGACTCTGTAAGGCCTCGTCCACAGCACTCCGGTAGAGATGTGTTGGCTCAGGTTTGTCTCTGAAGACTTTAGACCACCAGGAGGTTTTTTGTCCTTCTGCCATCAGATTGACACCAGAGTTGAAGAAGGTCAGATGGACATGAAAAGCAGCCAGAAACTCCTGAACACTCAGATGGACGAAGCAGAACACCTTGTCCTGGTACAGTCTTTTCTCCTCTTTAAAGATCTGTGTGAACACTCCTGAGTACACTGAGGCTGCTCTGATATCGATGCCACACTCTGTCAGGTCGGATTCATAGAAGATCAGGTTGCCTTTCTGCAGCTGATTAAAAGCCAGTTTTCCCAGAGACTCAATCATCTTCCTGCTCTCTGAACTCCAGTGTGGATCTGTCTCAGCTCCTCCATCATACTTGACGTTCTTCACTTTGGACTGAACCACCAGGAAGTGGATGTACATCTCAGTCAGGGTCTTGGGCAGCTCTCCTCTCTCTCTGGTCTTCAACACCTCCTCCAGAACTGTAGACATGATCCAGCAGAAGACCGGGATGTGGCACATGATGTGGAGGCTTCGTGATGTCTTGATGTGGGAGATGATTGTGCCGGCCTGCTCCTCATCTCTGAACCTCTTCCTGAAGTACTCGTCCTTCTGTGGGTTGGTGAACCCTCTGACTTCTGTCACCATGTCAACACACTCAGGAGGGATCTGATTGGCTGCTGCAGGTCGTGTGGTTATCCAGAGGCGAGCAGAGGGAAGCAGTTTCCCCCTGATGAGGTTTGTCAGCAGCACATCCACTGAGGTGGACTCTGTAACATCAGTCAGGATCTCCTTGTTGTGGAAGTCCAGAGGAAGTCGACACTCATCCAGACCGTCAAAGATGAACACAACCTGGAACTCTTCAAACCTGCAGATTCCTGCTTCTTTGGTTTCAGTAAAGAATTGATGAACAAGTTCCACCAAGCTGTACTTCTTCTCCTTCAGCACATTCAGCTCTCTGAAAGTGAATGGAAGTATGAACTGTATGTTCTTGTTGGCTTTGTCTTCAGCCCAGTCCAGAGTGAACTTCTGTGTTAGGACGGTTTTCCCGATGCCAGCCACTCCCTTTGTCATCACTGTTCTGATTGGTTCATCTCTTCCAGGTGAGGCTTTAAAGATGTCTTCTTGTCTGATTGTTGTTTCTGGTCTGTCTGGTTTCCTGGATGCTGTTTCAATCTGTCTGACCTCGTGTTCATCATTGACCTCTGCAGTCCCTCCCTCTGTGATGTAGAGCTCTGTGTAGATCTGATTCAGAAGGGTTGGGTTTCCTGCTTTAGCGATCCCCTCAAACACACACTGGAACTTCTTCTTCAGGTTAGACTTCAGTTTACGTCGACACACTGCAGCAACAGTTCCTGAATGAACAAAAAAGAATTGATATCAGTGAGTGGATCCTACAGAAGATCAGAGAATCTAAACATTTAGTTTTTCCTCCTCCATCAGTTTTATTCAGCTCATCAGTGGAGGACAAACAGCCTCTGATCTGATGCAGATGTGTGCAGCATATTAACAGCAGAGTTTTAAATGTAAACTTCTCCCATGTTGTCTCCATTTCCTCTTTCCATCATGTTAAATCTGTTAAAATCCTCTTACTGCTCTGCAGACAGTCAGCCAGCTCCTCCTGCTTCATCCTCCTCAGGATGTTCAGTGTGATCTTCAGAAAAGCCTCTCTGCTGCTCCTCCTCTGCTCCTCATCCTCCCTCTGACTCTCTAAGCATTCTGGGTAATCTGGACTCAGAATCTTCTGGATCTTCTTCAGCTCGTTTTTCACAAAAGTGACGATGTTGTCCTCCAGCAGCTGGAACAGAACGATAACTGAACATTTAATTTAAAGAACACAACATGTGATTCATCTGTCAGTCCGAAGGCCTGCTGGTCTGAAGAGAGCAGCATGGAGACTGTTAGGACCTGAATGGTAGTTTAGCATTTAATGTGTGGTTGATGTAGTTAATAGTGAAATGTTTGTCTGTACATGTACACACCATTAATATGGAGTCCAGGTCTGTTTGATGCTGCTGGGCAGAATAACCACCGAGGCCCTCTGAGCTCTCCTGACGAAGTCTGTGGAAAAAAACATCAAGTTTAAGAACATTTAATGATTTAAATCTGCAGCTAACTAAAGGTGTTCTGAGATGACGGCAGAATGACAGGGCAGCTGTGGCTCAGGAGGTAGAGTGGGGGGTATAAAAGCACCAACATTACTAAGGCCTGAAAGCGTCCTACTGGGGGGTCCCACAAGAGAAAGAGGATCTAATGTCAGGAGATGTTAGAGCTGTGTCAGAGGCAGGGATGGAAAACTGTGTAACTGTGGATGTTGGATCTAGAGACTTGGCTAGTCAGCATCGAGCCATCAGCATCACATCAGAGGCTGCTGAACGATCCAGATGGTGATGGATCAGAGGAAGTGATCTATGGTGTCTGATCAAGGTGGGTTGGGTCACCTGGGAGAGGGTGTCCAATGTTGAAAGATCACATCACTGCTGATGTGATGAAGTGTACCGTTGGGTATATCTCAAAACCACCAAGCCTGGTTTAGCTAGTGATGCCTTGGAACAGACTTGGAGATGACCAAGAACAGGTTGGTGATGACTGGAGAGACAGCTGGCAGTTCAGGAAGATGCCACCAGGGGCAGGAAGGCTTATCAGCCCAACCTGCTTATTCAGTGAGGAAGAATTCAAGCTAGCTACAGACGGACCTAACAGATAGTCCCAGAGGTCTCTGAGACGGGGGAGGATGACCACCTCAGCAAGATGGACCACAGGACAATGATCCTGACAAACAAATTAATGTCAAAAAGTGTGACATGCATTTGCAGTAAGGCCTGCAGCTGTGGCTCAGGACGTAGAGCGGGTCGTACACTGATTGCATGCATAAAGGTCCATACCTCACAACCTGCCCTGAACTCACATTATGTTACTGGAAAGGTCATGGACTTCATCCTTAACTACAGTAACTCCAGCCTGAGAGTCACTTCTGAGACAATGTCTTCACACTGGCATCACTTCAAGAAGGAGATAACAACTGGTTGCACCATCACAGCCGTCCTTCTGCCCTTGTGGCAAAGTTGAGTCTATGTCCCTGGTACTGCATAATGGCAGAGCTGTGGTTAAATTCCGCTTCTGTCTGGATCAATGAAGTAGCCATGGGTGTGCCAGGGTGTACCTGTGCCACTCATAGAGGCAGCTGGAACACCCAAAACTCAGATGCAGAATGAATATTTAGTTATAGCCTTACTAAAACGAGTTACTATTACTAAACAACCCACCACTATCCATCTGCAGTCGATCTTTATTTCTACGAGTGGAAGTTGGCAACCCTACACACACATTTAGCAGGAATAACAGTCATGAGCAGTCGATGCGTGTGGCTGCATTCACTTGCACTGTGACATCAGAGTTTCGCTTTTTTGAATTTCCAACCAGCCACAACTTTTCATATATCTGCTATGTACTGAGGTGGCAGCTGGGTGACTGTATTAGTGTTAAAACTGCAAAAAAGAAATTTCAGTTCGTGCCTTCTGGGCGCTCACGTAAAGGGCCTCTCCATCTCAAAGTTCTGGGCTGAATTTCAGTCCAAGTCCACCTCTGGAACATGTGGCATATGCAGTTTTTTCTGATGAACACCCACAGCTGTTTTTCTGGTTACGTTAGTGCTCTGGATGGCACCCCAACCCCATCTATCTCTGAGAAGCTAGTCATGAGCATTACACAGATATTTGACTGCAGTCTTTGGGATATATCTGCTGTCTAGTCTACTATCAAGGAACTCAAGGCCCAGTTCACTAGTGTAAAGCCTGAATATAACAATGATGGGACCCAACATTCAACATTATTACCTTCCATCAGCATCTTTAAAGCTGATTAGGCGACCAATAGACCGGTCACTCTTCATGGACACACAGCTGGGTTCAGGTCCAGATTCAGGTCCAGGATCTGGTCCAGGAGAGTCTGGTTTCTGCTGCTGCATCCTAACAAAAACAGAGACAGTGATGAGTAACGTTCTCCTGTTCATCAAAACTTAATCTGATGAAAGACACCGTCTCCTCTCAGTTGATTAGTTGACTAATCAGTTGTTGACCCTTTGTTCACTAATGAAGTTAGTAGTTAATATTATAACCATTCAGTAGTTAGTAGTTAATATTATAACCATTCAGTAGTTAGTAGTTAATATTATAACCATTCTGTAGTTAGTAGTTAATATTATAACCATTCAGTAGTTAGTAGTTAATATTATAACCATTCAGTAGTTAGTAGTTAATATTATAACCATTCAGTAGTTGACTAGTTAATATTTTAACCATTCAGTAGTTAGTAGTTAATATTATAACCAGTCAGTAGTTAGTAGTTAATATTTTAACCATTCAGTAGTTAGTAGTTAATATTATAACCATTCAGTAGTTAGTAGTTAATATTATAACCATTCAGTAGTTAGTAGTTAATATTATAACCATTCAGTAGTTAGTAGTTAATATTATAACCATTCAGTAGTTGACTAGTTAATATTTTAACCATTCAGTAGTTAGTAGTTAATATTATAACCATTCAGTAGTTAGTAGTTAATATTTTAACCATTCAGTAGTTAGTAGTTCATATTATAACCATTCAGTAGATAGTAGTTAATATTATAACCATTCAGTAGTAAGTAGTTAATATTATAACCATTCAGTAGTTAGTAGTTAATATTATAACCATTCAGTAGTTAGTAGTTAATATTATAAGCATTCAGTAGTTAGTAGTTAATATTATAACCATTCAGTAGTTAGCAGTTAATATTATAACCATTCAGTAGTAAGTAGTTAATATTATAACCATTCAGTAGTTAGTAGTTAATATTATAACCATTCAGTAGTTAGTAGTTAATATTATAACCATTCAGTAGTTGACTAGTTAATATTTTAACCATTCAGTAGTTAGTAGTTAATATTATAACCATTCAGTAGTTAGTAGTTAATATTTTAACCATTCAGTAGTTAGTAGTTCATATTATTACCATTCAGTAGTTAGTAGTTAATATTATAACCATTCAGTAGTTAGTAGTTAATATTATAACCATTCAGTAGTTAGTAGTTAATATTATAACCATTCAGTAGTTAGTAGTTAATATTATAACCATTCAGTAGTTAGTAGTTAATATTATAACCATTCAGTAGTTAGCAGTTAATATTATAACCATTCAGTAGTAAGTAGTTAATATTATAACCATTCAGTAGTTAGTAGTTAATATTATAACCATTCAGTAGTTAGTAGTTAATATTATAACCAGTCAGTAGTTAGTAGTTAATATTATAACCCTTCAGTAGTTAGTAGTTAATATTATAACCATATATATAGAGTAGTTGAGTGTCTGACAGTGAGTGTGAATAATGATGGAGGACAGTTAGAGATGGTCATCTCACCTCTGAGCTTTGCTCTGAGTGGTTCTAGAGGGGGGGGGCTCCCTCCTCACACTGATCCATAGCAGAGTCCAACCCTGCTGGGAGAGATGAACTCTGTACATTTAGAACAGAAAAACATGTGTGATTAATTACGATAAACTATTTTAATCGATTGACAGCCCTAATATATATATTATATCAACATCTGTTTGTGTGTATATACAGTATATCTGCTTTTACTGTCTGAAACACTTTATAACATCTGTTTTGAAAAGTGCTATATAAATAAATGCATTATTATTATTATTATTATTATTTGTATTATTATATAAAACGGTTCAAAACAGTGAAAAGCAGCTTACACCTGACTGCATCAGTAATAATAATCTCTTCATATCATGTATTATAGTACAACAGTCACAGTTACTGCTGATCCGTTAAAGGTTCTGTAGATCACATTCAGAGCCACTAGATGTCGCACTAGAGCACCAGCATCTCAGACCAGAACAAAATGGCCGTCCCCCCCCCTTCACATGTCTTCTTCCTCCTTCAGTCTCTGCTCAGGACGCCATTACTCCACTAATATCTCTACATAGCAAATAGTTGTTGTCAAAATCTCCCTTTAAGTACATTTAGCTGATAATACTTGTGTACTTTTACCTGAGTGACGTTTTCAGAGCAGAGCTTTAACTCTCACTAACAAAGTACTTTCACAGTGTTGTATTTGTACTTTTACTGCAGTAAAGAATGAACATTAGACTGCTTTACATCCTGTCATGAGTTTGAAACATGAATAATCAGTGAGTGTCAGTCATGTTTAATGTGTCACTTCTTGTCATCACACTAACAGATAACCTTCAGTCCTGTCACACTGTTTGTCATTTCATTTCTTATATATTGAGCTCCATAATGGTTAGCATGGTTAGCATGGTTAGCTACTGTAGTTAGAGCAGCTGGTGATCCTGAACACGGTGGCTAACAGCTAACTGTTAGCACAGAGCTAAACTCTTCAACACAAACAGCTTTTTACACTTTGATGAAACTAACATGAGATCAGCTGAGAGTCATTCAGCACTGAAAAGTGTCACTTACCAAAAGATTAACACGGAGGAAACATCTGCGTCACAACGGGACAAAGTGAAAGTAAAATACTGTTTCCAGTCACCAGACAGAGAGAGAGAGAGAGACAGAGAGAGAGAGAGAGAGACAGAGAGAGAGAGACAGAGAGAGAGAGACAGAGATAGAGAGAGACAGAGAGAGAGAGAGAGGGAGAGAGAGGCGGGGGGGGAGAGAGAGAGATTATATAACAGCCAGTAGGGGAGAGTGGGGTGAGTGTAACCAGTTGTTACTTGAGGTGTTTTTAAAGAGAGGGAATGACAGTAATGTCTCCAACTAAAACATGTACATATATTTCAGGATGTGCTGCATCTTTGGGAAAATTCACTTTGGATCTAAAATAAACTGTTTTCAAAATATGACTTTACAAAAAAAAGTTTTCCCTTGGCTCAAGTTGAACCTCAAGAGAGGATAAATTGAGCCGTATGTGGTACGCCTAATCTATCAATCACACCTGTCTATCTCTGAAGTGAGGTTATCATAGAACCCCCCCCCCCCACACACACACACACACACACACACACACACACACACATTGTGCTTAAAGGCAGTGGCTCTTTAGAGAGGTTGCTTCAGGAGTGCAGCATGACAGATGGTGACGCACCCTAAAACGTGAACCAATCACATCCTAGAAAATGGTAAAAGTGATCATCCATCCATCCATTTTCTCTAACCCCTTATCAGGTTGGCGGGGGGGCTCGAGCTGATCCCAGCTGACATTGGGTGAAGGCGGGGTTCACCCTGGACAGGTCTCCAGACTATCACAGGGCTGACACATAGAGACAGACAACCATTCACACTCACATTCACACCTACGGGACATTTAGAGTCAGTATTTAACCTGCATGTCTTTGGACTGTGGGAGGAAACCTGAGAACCGGAGTAAACCCACGCTAACCTGCATGTCTTTGGACTGTGGGAGGAAACCGGAGCACCCGGAGTAAACCCACGCTAACCTGCATGTCTTTGGACTGTGGGAGGAAACCGGAGCACCCGGAGTAAACCCACGCTAACCTGCATGTCTTTGGACTGTGGGAGGAAACCGGAGCACCCGGAGTAAACCCACGCTAACCTGCATGTCTTTGGACTGTGGGAGGAAACCGGAGCACCCGGAGTAAACCCACGCTAACATGCATGTCTTTGCACTTCGGGAGGAAACCGGAGCACCCGGAGTAAACCCACACTAACACGGGGAGAACATGCTAACTCCACACATATAATTTATCCTTTATTGAACCATTACAGTTTACATTGATATTTACACAATAAGTTGAACCTATAATCTAATTATATACATTTATAAAAGGCTGAACTTCCCCCAGGCCTTTTGGCTCAAAGTACTCCACCCCCACCACTTTAATAAACTAGTATCATCCGGCAGTTTAGAGCTAACGTCATGCTAACAGTTTAGCATCATATTGTAACTTCCTAAAGCTCTAACACACGTGTGTGACATGTTTTCAAACTTGTGTGTAATTGTTCAGACACCAGAATCACGACTCCGGAGACAGAGACAGGTGATGATTCAGCTTCCTGTCGTCTCTCATCTCGTCCTCCTGCAGGTGTTCAAACGTCGTCCTCGTCTCTCTGAGAATAAAAACCCTGAGATGCTGGAGGTTTTTATCTGAATTCAAGTGGAGCGAAGATGAAATTCACATTCTCATTCAAAGCGACAGCTGCTGTTTTTCTCCTTCAGTCTGAACGACAAGGTGACACTTCTTCTTCTTCTTCACTTCCTTTTCTCATCACTTATTCCCCTTTCCTTCACAGCGTCTTCTCTTCCTCTGCTGCCATTTACTCTCCGTTCATCTCCTCACAGGATTCAAAGAGAGAGGATGGAGAGAACGGCAGTTAGAGGGAAGAGATAGAACTGGGAGACGGGAGGTAATTCAAGACAAAGAAAGAAAGAAAGAAAGAAAGAAAGAAAGAAAGAAAGAAAGAAAGAAAGAAAGAAAGAAAGAAAGAGGGAAAACTGAAAGAGGAAAAGGAGATGGGAAAATGGATAGAAAAGGAAGGAAGATGACAAGAAAAGGAAAAGAAAAAGAGGAGTGTGTTTTGAAGAAAATAATGAAAGAAAGGGGGATTAAGAGAGGACAAAGAAAGACCAAAGGATGAATAGAAGAAAGAAAAAAGTAAATGTAAGAAGAAAAGAGGAAGGAATGAAAGGATGGACGAAGACAAGAAAGGGAAGAATGGACGGAAACTGGAAGAAGAAGAAAAGAGAAGAAAGAAAAAAAGATAAAGACTGAAAGAAAGAACCATGAAAATGAAACGCAAGAAAAGATAGGAGCATACATGAGGGGGAAGAATGGAAGAAATCTGGCAGAAGAGAAAAAGAGGGGATGAAAGAAGGAAAAAGAGGATAGATAAAGAAGAAAAGAAGACAATGAACAAAGAAGAGAAGAAACAAACAAATAATTTAAAATGAAAATTAAGACAAAAGGAAGTCGAGAAAGGAGGAATGGATGGAAAACCTTCAAAACCCTTTTCCAGAGAAGAAAGAAGGGATGAAAGAAAGATGAGAAAAAGACTTGGAAGAAAGAAGAAAATAAAGTAGAGGAAAGAAGAGAAGAGAAGTAAAACATAATAGTAAAATATCTTAAATATATTGATAAAATATCTTAAGTATATTGGTAAAATATCCTAAAATATATTTGTTAAATATCCTAAATATATAAGTAAAATATCTTAAGTATATTGGTAAAATATCCTAAAATATATTTGTTAAATATCCTAAATATATAAGTAAAATATCTTAAGTATATTGGTAAAATATCCTAAAAAATATTTGTTAAATATCCTAAATATATAAGTAAAATATCCTAAATATATTGGTAAAATATCCTAAATGTATTGGTAAAATGTCCTAAATATATAAGGAAAATATCCTAAATATATTGATAAAATATCTTAAATATATAAGTAAAATATCCTAAATATATTGGTAAAATATCCTAAATACATTTGGCAAAAATATCCTAAATATATAGGTAAAATATCCTAAATATATTGGTAAAATGTCCTAAATATATAAGTAAAATATCCTAAATATATTGGTAAAATATCCTAAATATATAGGTAAAATATCCTGAATATATTGGTAAAATGTCCTAAATATATAAGTAAAATATCCTAAATATATAAGTAAAATATCCTAAATATATTGATAAAATATCCTAAATATATAGGTAAAATATCCTAAATATATTGGTAAAATATCCTAAATATATTAGTAAAATATCCTAAATATATTGGTAAAATATCCTAAATATATTAGTAAAATATCCTAAATATATAGGTAAAATATCCTAAATATATTGGTAAAATATCCTAAATATATTAGTAAAATATCCTAAATATATAAGTAAAATATCCTAAATATATTAGTAAAATATCCTTAAAAAGGATCAGTAACATATCCAGAAATATTAGTTAGATATCCCCAAAAATATTAGTAAAATCTCCTAAATAATATCAGTAAAATATCAAAACACAAATCGGTAAACTATAATAGTGAGGTTTTCAACAGGTGTGTTGTTTGGATAATGACTGACTGACAGCTGCTGCTTGTTAGGAGGTTTTTAAATCCTCCTTCAGATGAATTATTAAAGTCATTATTAATAGATGAACTCTGACGTCCACGTTAACTGACGACAGACAGACATCAACAGATTCATGTGATTATATATAAGAAGGGAAGAACCAAGGAAGGAAGGAAGGAAGAAAGGGAAACATGAATCGGCAAAGTGTTTGGAGGAAAATAGAAGAAGAGAAGAGGACTGGGAGAAAGAAGGGAAGAGAGAAATGAAGAGGAAAAGAAAGGAAGGAAGAAAATGAAAAAGAGGAGGATAGACCTGGATGAAGAAAGAAGGGAGGAGATGAAGATGGATCTGTTTCACTGACTGATTTAATGTTGAGGTTTTATCCTCGTCAATAAAACAGGGTGAGGAGGAGGTGATGAAGAGGAGGAGGAGGAGGTGATGAAGAGGAGGAGGAGGAGGTGATGAAGAGGAGGAGGAGGAGGTGATGAAGAGGAGGAGGAGGAGGTGATGAAGAGGAGGAGAAGGAGGTGATGGAGAGGAGAGGAGGAGGTGATGAAGAGGAGGAGGAGGAGGTGATGGAGAGGAGGAGGAGGAGGTGATGGAGAGGAGGAGGAGGAGGTGATGAAGAAGAGGAGGAGGAGGTGATGGAGAGGAGAGGAGAGGAGAGGAGGAGGAGAGGGAGCATAAAGAAGTCAATCAATGAAAACATGAAGTAAAAAAAGTAAAACAATTATGGGGACAATAGAAAATGATTTTACTAATTATTTTATTTTGGTCCTGGTCCTGGTCCTGGTCCTGGTCCTGGTCCTGGTCCTGGTCCTGGTCCTGGTCCTGGTCCTGGTCTTGGTTTTTCCCAGTCTGCAGTGAGATGATGTCACTCTGCCCTCTGCTGGAGAAACGCTGCACTATATCAAAACTGAGCCCGAAGCCCCGCCCACCACCTACAGACCAATCACAGCACTGGAGCCTGCTGACGTCACACTGACTGACAGCTCTAACTTATGTATGAGTTTTATTTTGAAATCTGAGACAAAACATGATCAACATCACAGTTAAATTATAATATATATCCCAAAATATATTAGTAAAAATCCTGAATAATATTAATGAAATATCCAAAAACTATTAATAAAATATCCAAAACATATTCGTAAAATAACGTAAACATATTGATAAAATATCCCAAAAATATTAATAAAATATCCTACACATATTAGTAAAATTTCCTAAAAAAGAAAATTAAGGAAATATCCAAAAAATATTAGTCAAATATCCTAAACATGTTAACAAAATATCCAAAAAATGTTAATAAAATATCCTAAATATATTAGTAAAATATCCTGAAAAAAAATTAAGGAAATATCCCCAAAATATTATTATTAAAATATCCTAAACATATTATTCAAATATCCTAAAAAATATTAATAAAATATCCAAAAATATTAGTGACATATCTTGAACATATTAGTAAAATATCCTAAAAAGATATTAATAAAGTATTAATAAAATATCAAAAATATTGATAAAATATCTTAAACATATTAGTAAAATATCCCCAAAATATATTAGTAAAATATCCTAAACATATTAGGTAAATATAAAAAAAAAAACATTAGAAAAATACCCTAAACATATTAGTAAATTATCCAAAACGTGTTAGTAAAATATCCTATAACATATTAGTGAAATATGCTAAAAAATATTAATAAAATAACCTAAATAATATCAGTAAAATATCAAAACACAAATCAGTAAAATATAATAGTGAGGTTTTCAACAGCTGTGTTGTTTGGATGCTGACTGACTGACAGCTGCTGCTTGTTAGGAGGTTTTTAAATCCTCCTTCAGATGAATTATTAAAGTCATTATTAATAGATGAACACTGATAATGTTAACTGATGACAGACAGAGATTCATAGTATTTATTTACACTAACACTAACTGGTGTGATTGTACCAGAGTTGAAGTATTAATCTGTGCTGTGTGTCTGTGGTCAGCAGGCGGCGCTGTTAACCAACAGTTTCTAATAACAACAACCTGCTGATGACAGAACGTCAAACAGGACGTGGAATCTGATATGTTCTATAAATTAATGAATCAAATCAGGAGGTGGAAGCTCATTCGTGATTTCTGTGTTGGATTTATATTTTTATACTTTGAAAATACTTTCCTAAAAGTAAAAAGTAAAATATCCCAAAATATTATTAAAATACAAAAACTAGTTGAAATATCCCCAAAATATAGTAAAATAGCAGAAACATATTAGCAAGTGGTCAGATAAAATTATATAAAGAAATAATCATAATAAAATAATTGAATAAAAATATCAAAAATAATCAGTAAAATATCTCAAAAAAGTAGATAAAATTTCACCCAAAAAATATTACTAAAATAGCAGAAACATATTAGCAATGGGTAAAACAAAAGAGTTGTAAAATATCCCAAAAATACTAGTAAGATATCCCTCCAAAAATAGTTAAAATATTATTAAAAAAAATACTTCCCTAAACCTCTGGTATAATATTTAGAAATGTGTCATATTTTATAAACGTATATGTTTTTGTATGTAAACTCTTAATTTGAAAAGTACTTATAAATGTAGTGGAGTAAAAAGTACAATAATTCCCTCTGAGATGTAGAGTAGAAGTAGAAAGTAGAAGAACATGGAAATACTCAAGTGAAGTACAAGTACTTAAGTAGAAGTACTTGTGTTTCTGTGTCTCACTGCAGCTGAACTGTGGAACTCGTTAATATTTAATTAATGAGGTAAATGCATGAGTAAAGTAAAGTAACCCTGCAGTTGACTCTTCCTCTGCTGACTGAATCCAGTTTAACCAGTTTAACCAGTTTAACCAGTTTAACCAGTTTAACCAGTTTAACCAGTTTAACCAGTTCTCATTTCCTTGTACGTTATTGTTTAACTTTTCTCTCCTGTGAACAGATTATTTGTACAGTAACACTTCCTGTTTACTTTCTGCTTGTATCTGTATGAAGTTTAGTACGAAGTATATTTTTCATATCTTCTTCTGCTGCTGTAACATTATATCCTGATGTTTGGACTTCAGATCAGAAGAAAATAAAACAGATTTTATATTTATATTATATCAGTCTCTAAAATGTTTGATTTATTTCAGTTCTTCAGTTCAATAATATCTTCTGTGAACTTAACGTCCCAACACGAACTAAAAGCTGCTTCTCACTAATAAAAAGTTCTTTATTCATTCATTTATTGGTCGGATTTAAAGTAGTAAAATGTTGAAACATTGAGTATAAAAATACTTTATAAATCCGACGCAACTGAACGTAAAAATGTAAATTAAGTTCATTAAAGTGCAGATATTAATATGAATCAACCTCTGACAGATTTATATTTCCACTGTTTCATGTAACATAAAGAACTAACTAACTGTGTGTAAATATTGTACTTTTTACTCCACTATGTTTATTTGATAACTTCAGTTACTTTACAGATTAATAATACAAAATATAATCACCTAATAAATTATGTTGTAATATTAGATTAAGATGAAACTTAATTATTAAATTAATCCCTGCGGTGAATTAACCAATATTATATAAAGTAACTATAGTAAACTCAGCCTCTACCAGCTGCAACATTAAAGTGATGAACAAATAAAATATCCTAAAAAATAGTTAAAATATCCCCAAACATATTAGTAATGGGTCAGACAAAAATTATATATAATATTAGTAAAATAGCAGAAACATATTAGCAGCGGGTAAACAACAATTTGTAAAATATAATGTAATGTTAATGTATTGATATTTAAAATATTTTTTATATATTTTACTAATATTTTGGGGGATATTTTAACTATTTTTGGGGATATTTTACTATTTCTTTTGAGATTGTACTAATATGTTTTATTATATATTTTAGGGATGTTTTACTAATATTTTTTGGGATGTGTTACTAATATTTTTTTATATTTTACTAATATTTTTTTTGATATGTTACTTATATTTTTTGGGATGTTTTACTAATATTTTTGGGGATGTGTTACTAATATTTTTTTAATATTTTACTAATATTTTTTTTGATATGTTACTTATATTTTTTGGGATGTTTTACTAATATTTTTTTGATATGCTACTAATATTTTTTTGATATGTTACTAATATTTTGGGGATATTTATTTGTTCAACACTTTAATATCTAAGATTTAAGATCTGATGGAGGTGGAGAAGGTGATGGAGGTGGAGGAGGTGATGGAGGTGGAGAAGGTGATGGAGGTGGAGGAGCTGGAGGAGGTGATGGAGGTGATGGAGGTGGAGGAGGTGATGGAGGTGGAGGAGGTGATGGAGGTGGAGGAGGTGATGGAGGTGGAGGAGGTGGAGGAGGTGGAGAAGGTGATGGAGGTGGAGGAGGTGATGGAGGTGGAGGAGGTGATGGAGGTGGAGAAGGTGATGGAGGTGGAGGAGGTGATGGAGGTGGAGGAGGTGGAGGAGGTGATGGAGGTGGAGGAGCTGGAGGAGGTGGAGGAGGTGATGGAGGTGGAGGAGGTGGAAGAGGTGATGGAGGTGGAGGAGGTGATGGAGGTGGAGGAGGTGGAGGAAGTGATGGAGGTGATGGAGGTGGAGGAGGTGGAGGAGGTGATGGAGGTGATGGAGGTGGAGGAGGTGATGGAGGTGGAGGAGGTGGAGGAGGTGATGGAGGTGGAGGAGGTGGAGGAGGTGATGGAGGTGGAGGAGGTGGAGGAGGTGATGGAGGTGATGGAGGTGGAGGAGGTGGAGGAGGTGATGGAGGTGATGGAGGTGGAGGAGGTGATGGAGGTGGAGGAGGTGGAGGAGGTGATGGCGGTGATGGAGGTGGAGGAGGTGGAGGAGGTGATGGAGGTGGAGGAGGTGATAGAGGTGGAGGAGGTGATGGAGGTGGAGGAGGTGGAGGAGGTGATGGAGGTGGAGGAGGTGATGGAGGTGGAGGAGGTGATGGAGGTGGAGGAGGTGATGGAGGAGGAGGAGGTGGAGGAGGTGATGGAGGTGGAGGAGGTGATGGAGGAGGAGGAGCTGGAGGAGGTGGAGGAGGTGATGGAGGTGGAGGAGGTGATGGAGGTGATTGAGGAGGAGGAGGTGGAGGAGGTGATGGAGGTGGAGGAGGTGATGGAGGTGGAGGAGGTGATGGAGATGTAGGAGGTGACGTAGGGCAGTCAGGATGACGTCAGCCCCTCTGTGTCTCGGGGTGTGTTTGTTTGTGAGAGGAAGAAGCTGGTTGGATGTTGGGCGGGGTCTGAGGAGACAGAGCGAGAGACAGAGAGAGAGAGAAGGAGAGGAAACAGAGGAGACCGCCGACCCTCCTGCTGCACAGACAAACAGAGGAGAAGAAGAAGAAGAGGAGGAGGACAGACCGACAGACCGACAGACAGGCAGACAGACAGAGCGACCGACAGACAGGCAGACAGACAGAGCGACAGACAGCCGGGAGGATGGGCCGGCGGAGCGGCCGTCGGTAGCGCTCTGTTTTCGGGGACGGAGCTCCAGGATGAGCGTAGCGCTGCAGGACCTCCGGAACACCGTGAGTACACGCACACACACACGCATACACACACGCACACACACGCGTAAAACAAGCGTATACACGCAGCATGCACGCGCCGGAAAGCGTGACACGAAGCCCTCGCGCCTCTGTGTGTCCTCCGATCATCTGTCAATCAATCACCGGTGATTGATTGACAGGCGGCTCTGAATGATCTGTATGAAGCTGTAACTGCAGCAGACAGGTGTGTGTGTGTGTGTGTGTGTGTGTGTGTGTGTGTGTGTGTGCGCGTGTGCGTGTGTGTGTGTGCAGAAACATTTTCAGGCCTTTCTCTTCCTGCTGACGTCACTGATTAAACAGGCTGATTGATCACTGAACTGATCAATATCACACACACACACACACACACACACACACACACACAACATGGAGCTTCTTCACTTCTTTTTCACCAAAGACAGTAAAAACATCTTATATATATATATATATATAATTTGCTTTTCTTATATTTTACTATTCATTGGATATTTTACTAACGTTTTGGGGATATTTTAACTATGTTTTGGTGTATATTTTACAATTACTTTTTGGGATATTTTACTGATATTATTTATGATATTTTACAAATTTGTGTCTGACCCTTTGCTATTTTACTGTTTTTTTGGGGATATTTTCCTAATTCTTTTGGGGATATTTCGACTAGTTTTTGGGGATATCTTTAATTTTTTTTTATATTTTACAAATATTTTTTTATATTTTACAAATATTTTTTTATATTTTACTAATATTTGTGAGGATATTTTAACTATTCTTTAGGGATATTTTTTTTAAATATTTTGGGGGATATTTGAACTAGTTTTTGGGGATATTTTACTAATTTTTGATATTTTAGTAATATTTGTTTTGATATTTTACTTATATTTTTTTAGATATTTTAGTAATATTTGTTTTGATATTTTACTAATATGTTTTGATATTTTGCTGATATTTTTTGGTTATTTTATTATTATTTTTTTATATTTTACTAATATTTTTGGGGATATTTTACTAATATGTTTTGGATATTTTACTAATATTTTTTTGGATATTTTACTAAAATGTTTTTGGATATTTTATAAATATTTTTTGGATATTTTGTTCATATTTTGGGGGGATATTTCACTAATACTTAATATGTATTTTTTTTGGATATTTTACTATTTTCTTAATATTATTTCTGAGTTCAGTTATTTTGGTTTCAGATGTTTAGAACCACAGAAGAAGAGACTTCCTGTAAGCTGACACAATAAAAGCCTGTTGTTCTTCTTCACATATTTGACCTTTTCAAAGGAACGATCCGTTCAATATTTCATCAAACGTGATCGTTGATTAATCTTTGAATCATTTTTCAATAAACACCAAAAACCTTCATTCTTTAAAATAGGTGAAATATAATAACAATACTAAACTTAATTTATACAAAGTGTTTTAAATGGTTGAACCAGGATGAGAACATGTCAGGAAAAATACAATCAAAAATAATAAAAAAAAAAAACATTAATAAATACAACAAAAATAATAATAAAGATAAGACATGTTGGAAATGAAATAGAGAGCATTAATAATGTTTCTGATTCTGCAGGAAGAATATTTAAATATTTTTCAGTTATTTTCTGTATCTTGAAACGAGCAGAAAGACAGGAAGCTGCTGGAAAATAAAACTACTAAAACAAAATAATTATTATTCTCAGTGCAGCTGATCGATCAGTCGACTGACGGCAACAATTTGAATCATCTGAGTCTTTTTTTCACAGCTTCTCAATTTCCTGTTTTTCTCTTTTACTTATTTTATTTTATTTATTTATTTATTTATTTATTTATTTATTTATTTATTTATTTATTTATATCTTTTGTGCTTTTTGAGATTATAATGTTTCACTTCATCCACTTTATTCCCCCATGATGCCTTGCGGGAATTATGGGCGCAATTTAGTAAAATATATATATATATATATAAAAAAAAAAATAATAATAATAGAGTTCAGATTGAAACGTCATCAAGAGGAAAACATGAATGCAATAAATAAGAAAAATGCAGCAGTACTTAATTCAAATTAAGTTGAACAAACCTTAACTTTAGTACCTCACTTTATATTTCAAGTCTTCATTTCACCCTCATTCCCACTGGTGGACAGTAACTGAGTACATTTATTCAAGTAGTACTTGTACTTCACTTTAGTATTTCCATGTTCTGCTACTTTATACTTCTTCTCCACCACATCTCAGAGGTACATGTTGTACTTTTTACTCCACTAAATTTATCTGACAGCTTTAGTACTTTTACTTGTAGTGGTGTATTTTTACACTGTGATATTAGTACCTTTAGTACCTGAGGGCTTTCTGACCCCTGAGCTCGTCTCCTCAGGCAGGCTGTAGAATGTGGATCGGCCTGTTGGGTTCCTTGAACTCGCCACACCAGATGGTTCCTTCAATGAAACACTTTATTTTACACGTCTGGAACTTCCTCTTAACTTTCTTGGCGGTTTCCTGGAAAGACCTTTTGTTTCTTATAGAAGTCCATTTCTACCAATGTGATGTAACAAAAATGATCATTTTTCTATTTATAATGAGAAACTTTCTCGAAGTAATGAAATATTGGGAATGTTTGTCTTTATTTTGAGATACTAACTCGTTATGTTGAAATACTAAGTCGTTATGATGAGGTACTAACTCGTTACTTTGAGGTACTAACTCGTTACTTTGAGGTACTAACTCGTTACTTTGAGGTACTAACTCGTTACTTTGAGGTACTAACTCGTTACTTTGAGGTACTAACTCGTTACTTTGAGGTACTAACTTGTTACTTTGAGGTACTAACTCGTTACTTTGAGGTACTAACTCGTTACTTTGAGGTACTAACTCGTTACTTTGAGGTACTAACTCGTTATGTTGAGGTACTAACTCGTTACTTTGAGGTACTAACTTGTTACTTTGAGGTACTAACTCGTTATTTTGAGGTACTAACTCGTTATTTTGAGGTACTAACTCGTTACTTTGAGGTACTAACTCGTTATGTTGAGGTACTAACTCGTTACTTTGAGGAACTAACTCGTTACTTTGAGATACTAACTCGTTATGTTGAGGTACTAACTCGTTACTTTGAGGTACTATCTCGTTATGTTGAGGTACTAACTCGTTACTTTGAGGTACTAACTCGTTACTTTGAGGTACTAACTCGTTATGTTGAGGTACTAACTCGTTACTTTGAGGTACTAACTCGTTATGTTGAGGTACTAACTCGGTACTTTGAGGTACTAACTCGTTATGTTGAGGTACTAACTCGTTACTTTGAGGAACTAACTCGTTACTTTGAGGTACTAACTCGTTACTTTGAGATACTAACTCGTTATGTTGAGGTACTAACTCGTTACTTTGAGGTACTAACTTGTTATGTTGAGGTACTAACTCGTTACTTTGAGGTACTAACTCGTTACTTTGAGGTACTAACTCGTTACTTTGAGATATTAAGTCGTTTATTTGAGGTACTAACTCGTTATTTTGAGGTACTAACTCGTCATGTTGAGGTACTAACTCGTTATGTTGAGGTACTAACTCGTTACTTTGAGGTACTAACTCGTTATTTTGAGGTACTAACTCGTTACTTTGAGATACTAAGTCGTTAATTTGAGGTACTAACTCGTTATTTTGAGGTACTAACTCGTTATTTTGAGGTACTAACTCGTTATGTTGAGATACTAACTCGTTACTTTGAGGTACTAACTCGTTACTTTGAGGTACTAACTCGTTACTTTGAGATACTAAGTCGTTATTTTTGAGATACTAACTCGTTACTTTGAGATACTAAGTCGTTATTTTTGAGATACTAACTCGTTACTTTGAGGTACTAACTCGTTATGTTGAGGTACTAACTCATTATTTTGAGGTACTAACTCATTACTTTGAGATACTAAGTCGTTATTTTTGAGATACTAACTTTATTTTGAGGTACTAACTCATTATTTTGAGATACTAACTCGTTATTTTGAGGTACTAACTCGTTATTTTGAGGTACTAACTCGTTATGTTGAGGTACTAACTCGTTATTTTGAGGTACTAACTCGTTATCATTGATTATTGTTGATTATTGTAGAGATACTCAGTCATTGTTTAGAGAACGGTTCTGATTCTAATGACTTACAGGATGTTATTTCTTATTTCTTCAAGGCTGCGTTTCGATCTTCTTTGATTTCCCAGCTGATTCTCTGCTGATCCGTCAGTCGATGATAGATAGACACTTTATTGATCCCGAAGGAAATTTAGGATTTCCACATTCCAAATGATGAGACATTTAAGATGTTTTCTGTTAGATTTCCTTTGTGTGAACGTCCTGAAGTTACAGCGAGCTGGCAGAGTGACTGTGTGTTGGGCTGGGTTTACTGTTTCCTGTCTACAGCTCTGTGACTTCCTGTCTTAAGACGCCCAGATTCCATCTGAGCAACAAAACAAACCAAAACACCCCCGACCGCCTCTGGTCGTATCTGACCTTCATCATCTTCATCTTCATCAGTTCACATCTGAGCAACAGATCTTCATCTTTTAAAACCTGATTGTTATCGTCTTCACTACCTCCCTCTCCTGGATGCTTCAGTTAAACCTCGGACTGGTTTCAGTATCCTCAGATGTTGGGTCCAGTACTCAGACTGGTTTCAGTGGTCTCAGATGTCAGGTCCGGTACTCGGACTGGTTTCAGTGGTCTCAGATGTCGGGTCCAGTACTCAGACTGGTTTCAGTGGTCTCAGATGTTGGGTCCAGTACTCGGACTAGTTTCAGTGGTCTCAGATGTTGGGTAAAGTACTCAGACTGGTTTCAGTGGTCTCAGATGTCGGGTCCAGTACTCGGACTAGTTTCAGTGGTCTCAGATGTTGGGTAAAGTACTCAGACTGGTTTCAGTGGTCTCAGATGTTGGGTCCAGTACTCGGACTAGTTTCAGTGGTCTCAGATGTTGGGTAAAGTACTCAGACTGGTTTCAGTGGTCTCAGATGTTGGGTACAGTACTCAGACTGGTTTCAGTGGTCTCAGATGTTGGGTAAAGTACTCGGACTGGTTTCAGTGGTCTCAGATGTTGGGTCCAGTACTCTGACTGGTTTCAGTGGTCTCAGATATTGGGTAAAGTACTCAGACTGGTTTCAGTGGTCTCAGATGTTGGGTAAAGTACTCAGACTGGTTTCAGTGGTCTCAGATGTTGGGTAAAGTACTCAGACTGGTTTCAGTTGTCTCAGATGTTGGGTAAAGTACTCAGACTGGTTTCAGTGGTCTCAGATATTGGGTAAAGTACTCAGACTGGTTTCAGTGGTCTCAGATGTTGGGTAAAGTACTCAGACTGGTTTCAGTGGTCTCAGTTGTTGGGTAAAGTACTCGGACTGGTTTCGGTGGTCTCAGATGTTGGGTCCAGTACTCTGACTGGTTTCAGTGGTCTCAGATATTGGGTAAAGTACTCAGACTGGTTTCAGTGGTCTCAGATGTTGGGTAAAGTACTCAGACTGGTTTCAGTGGTCTCAGATGTTGGGTAAAGTACTCAGACTGGTTTCAGTGGTCTCAGATGTTGGGTCCAGTACTCAGACTGGTTTCAGTGGTCTAAAGTACTCAGACTGGTTTCAGTGGTCTCAGATGTTGGGTAAAGTACTCAGACTGGTTTCAGTGGTCTCAGATGTTGGGTCCAGTACTCAGACTGGTTTCAGTGGTCTCAGATGTTGGGTCCAGTACTCAGACTGGTTTCAGTGGTCTCAGATGTTGGGTCCAGTACTCAGACTGGTTTCAGTGGTCTCAGATGTTGGGTCCAGTACTCGGGCTGGTTTCAGTGGTCTCAGATGTTGGGTCCAGTACTCGGACTGGTTTCAGTGGTCTCAGATGTCGGGTCCAGTACTCAGACTGGTTTCAGTGGTCTCAGATGTTGGGTCCAGTACTCGGACTGGTTTCAGTGGTCTCAGATGTCGGGTCCAGTACTCTGACTGGTTTCAGTGGTCTCAGATGTTGGGTCCAGTACTCAGACTGGTTTCAGTGGTCTCAGATGTTGGGTCCGGTACTCAGACTGGTTTCAGTGGTCTCAGATGTTGGGTCCAGTACTCAGACTGGTTTCAGTGGTCTCAGATGTTGGGTCCAGTACTCAGACTGGTTTCAGTGGTCTCAGATGTTGGGTCCAGTACTCAGACTGGTTTCAGTGGTCTCAGATGTTGGGTCTAGTACTCAGACTGGTTTCAGTGGTCTCAGATGTTGGGTCCAGTACTCAGACTGGTTTCAGTGGTCTCAGATTTCAGGTCGAGTCCATATACTTCCTTTAAGGTATCCACATCCTGTTTCAGGTGTCTGTGGGGGGTGTATAATGAACAGTTTTATACATATAAAGGTGTTTTTAGCTGCTGTTACCATTCAGTCTTTAGAGATTTTGGATGGTGTGTTATGTTGTCTTTTTACGGCTCTAGGCTAGCAGTTTCCCCCTGCTCCCAGTCTTTGTGCTAAGCTAGGCTAACTACACAGTGGATGCAGAGAGATGAAACCGGTCTACTCGTGTTGTTCCGGAGAAACAGAGATGATTTACTCTAATGTTTCCTCAGCGGTGTTTGTGTCTGAGGTCAGTGTTTAGAGTACGGAGGCTGTGAGGGGACAAAAGAGCAGAGAGAGAGAGAGAGAGAGAGACAGGCAGTCAGACAGACAGACAGATGTTATGTAAGCTGCAGTGAACTCCATTAGAGCTGAATGGAGATGATTCACACACATTATCTAATTACACACAGTGACATCACCCTCTACAGAGAGATATAACACACACTCCCGTATCCTAGCAACCTGCTCGCCCACCACCCCCTCTCTCGCCCTCTGTGTGCGTCATCAATTAAAGAGAACAGAGCCGGGCGAGAGACACCGACAGAGAGAGAGAGAGAGAGAGAGAGAGACAGGTTTCAGTGAGGGTCTTCAGGAAGGAAACAGTTGGAAACCTTTAGTTTCCTGCAGGACCATCAGACAGCAGCAGCAGGACAGTGAGACTCTGCAGAGACAGACAGGAAGACGTGTCCCCCCCCCCCCACCCGTCTCTCGGAGATCCAGAGGTGTTGGATGGCGTTCAGTCTCTTTATTAGGTGGTTTTGTGCACATTGTCAAACAGGAAAGAGACAAACACAAAGGAATAGATTCACCGTATCGCAATTTTTTTTATTTTTATGATTTCTAAACAGATGTTTTAACGCGAGAATCGATATATCTGCTTCATCTGAGTCTATGTGGAGGTAGAAGGAAGTTACCGCTTTTATTGTGGTAGTCTGAGTAACGTGACGTCATATCCGTTCCGTATCCGTCAACCAAAACAAAAGTATAAAAAGCTGGAGGGTCGTCGTGGATACGACCTGCACCCTCACATGTTAAATCCAGCGTGGTAAACACTACACATCCAGTAAAGGATGGAAACACTTTGGGTTTCACACATTGCAGGAAAAGCAGAGCTAGACATCACGGCTAAAGCTGCATGCTAATTTCTAAAAAAGGCCAAAATAAGTCAGAACAAAGAGTGAAAAAAAGGCAGAAATTTGTCAAAAAAAATGTCTGAAATATGTCAGAGAAAAGGCCGTAAAAAAAACAAACAAAGTATGTCCTTAATATGGCCCAAAAATCAGAAATCAGAAGTAGAAATATGCTCAAACAAAAGTCCAAAATATGTCAAAAAGGTTGATATATATCTGAATAAAAGTCTGAAAAATGCCTGAAAAATTTCCAAAAATATCCGAAAAAAGTGGGAAAAAGTCAGCAGGAAACGTTATGGTATCGCAGTAACGTTCGGTCGAGAGCTGTCTCAGAGCTTCAGGCTATCAAAGATAACGCGTCAGACGCCCGTGATTTACACAAAGTGCCCGAGACCTCAACTTTATGCAAATGAGGAGCAGCCAGCGTCTGTCGAATCGCACCGCCACGCTACCAGAATGCATTGCTGCACGGCTGCTTACAGACGATGAATGTGAGGCGTGGAGAGGACGGAGGCTGCAGCTCCTGCACCGCTAACACTGAAACGACGTGAACTCAGATCCTAAAATGTGTTTGTGTGACTGATCCAGGATCAGAGGGCGGAGCGCTGCACTGTTTATGTTTCTACCACACAATGACCGAGGGGGGGGGCGGCTGAGTGTAAACACAGGAAGTGGAGATTTATGTGATCACAGTTAAATATCTCCTCATGCTGAGCCGCTGCTTCTCTCCTTCCTCTCACTTCACGCTGTCATTTCTGCTTACAGGAAAAATCACAAGTTTTCTCATGAACATAATCTGGTGTCAGACGGGAAGGATTCATGGAACTCAGAACGTTTACTGATGAGAAGTCAATTATATGTTCCAACATCAGCACCCAGCAGCAGAATATCCCAAAAATATTAGTTAAATATAAAAAACAAAATATTTGTAAAATATCCCAAAAATATTAGTGAAATATAAAAAAAATATTATTAAAATATAAAAAAAAAATATTTGTAAAATATCCCAAGAATATTAGTGAAATATAAAAAAAATATTAGTGAAATATAAAAAAAAATATTAGTAAAATATAAAAAAAAAATATAAGTGAAATATAACAAAAAAATATCATGTAAGTACAGTACAGTTATGTACTGTAAAGTACAGTAAAGTAGAGTTATATACAGTAAAGTACAGTACAGTAAAGTACAGTACAGTAAAGTTATATACAGTAAAGTACAGTAAAGTACAGTTATGTACAGTTAAGTACAGTTAAGTACAGAAAAGTACAGTTATGTACAGTTAAGTACAGTTAAGTACAGTAAAGTACAGTACAGTAAAGTACAGTAAAGTACAGTTATATACAGTAAAGTACAGTAAAGTACAGTTAAGTATAGTAAAGTAGAGTTAAGTACAGTACAGTAAAGTACAGTACAGTAAAGTACAGTAAAGTACAGTACAGTAAAGTACAGTACAGAGTTTATCTGTCATCAGTTCAGCTGCCTAATACTCCTCATAGTTCTGGTCCATCCATTATCAGAACCCTGTTCTGGTCGGGGCTGTGGAGATTCTGGTCTCCGTCCCGGCTCACACTGAGAGGCAGGTTGGACCGGATCTTTAGAAAAGGTGTTCTCTGTTTCTACAGATTAGATTATCTGTATCACTGACAGCCTGTCTGTCTCTCTCTCTCTCTCTCTCTCTGTCTGTCTGTCTGTCTCTGTCTGTCTCTCTGTCTGTCTGTTTCTCTCCCTCTCTCTCTCTCTCTCTGTCTCTCTCTCTCTCTCTGTCTCTCTCTCTCTCTCTCTCTCTCTCTCTCTGTCTGTCTCTCTCTCTCTCTCTCTCTCTCTCTCTCTGTCTGTCTCTCTCTCTCTCTCTCTCTCTCTCTCTCTCTCTCTCTCTCTCTCTCTCTCTCTCTCTCTCTCTCTCTCTCTCTCTCTGTCTCTCTCTCTGTCTCTCTGTCTCTCTCTCTCTCTCTCTCTCTCTCTCTCTCTCTCTCTCTCTCTCTCTCTCTGTCTCTCTCTCTCTCTCTCTCTCTCTCTCTCTCTCTCTCTCTCTCTCTCTCTCTCTCTCTCTCTCTCTCTCTCTCTCTCTCTCTCTCTCTCTCTCTCTCTCTCTGTCTCTCTCTCTCTCTCTCTCTCTCTCTCTCTCTGCAGATGTCCAGCTATAAGCGAGCTACGTTGGAGGAGGATGAAGTGTCAGACGCTCCAGCTGACGCAGCCTCGTCTCCTGACAGAGTGGAGGTCAGTGAACGCAACACCACCAACACACAAACACACTAATAAGTACAGACAGGGGGGGGGGGGGGGGGGGTATTTAGTGATAAAACTTCCTAATGTGACAGAAAACAGATTTTCTTGATGATTTCCAAAGTGTGTTCATGGTGAGATCAGATGTTTTTAAAGGGAACTTTATAAAGAAAAACACATGAAGGTCACTTCAGGGTCAAAGTTCACCTCCTTCCCTTCATGATAGAATGACGAACGGTAAAAAGAAAAATGGCACAGAGGAAGAACAGAATCATAAAGTAAAGTGATGTTTAGTTTGTGAGAGGACCTCAGAGTCGGGTTTTATAAATATATAACTGCTCAGGAAATCTCCGCTAACTGGACCCAGATGATGTCCTGAACTCAGAGAGATCTAAATCCCAGCACAGTCACAGAGTCTGTCTCGGGGAGCCAGACCTTGGGGGGGCTCGGACTGAAAACCAGCGCCCACAAAGAGAGCAGCAGTGGGGGGGTCTGGAGGGCTGCCAATAAGAAACCACTGTCTGCTCTCTGGAGGGACAAACACACAGTATCGTCCCTCAGGAAGTGGACACGCTCACTGAAATCAGCCTGAATTAAAACAGTCCGGGGGGGGGGGGGCTTCGGGGTGTCGGAGGGCTTTTGGCCGATTCAGCATGTTGAATGGTGAGAAATCACTCTGATTGGCTGTTCAGCTTAAACCAATCAGTGCAGAGAAGAGAAACGGACGTGAGGAAAAACAAACCAACGAGTAAAGGGGACACGTCGAGATCCTGGATCCTGCTTTCAGCCTCTCTCTGTATCTCTCTGTATCTCTCTGTGTCTCTCTGTATCTCTGTATCTCTCTGTGTCTCTCTGTATCTCTCTGTATCTGTGTATCTCTCTCTGTCTCTCTGTATCTCTCTGTATCTCTCTGTATCTCTCTGTATCTCTCTGTGTCTCTCTGTATCTCTCTGTATCTCTCTGTATCTCTCTGTATCTCTGTATCTCTCTCTGTATCTCTCTGTATCTCTCTGTATCTCTCTCTGTATCTCTCTGTATCTCTCTGTATCTCTCTCTGTATCTCTCTGTATCTCTGTGTCTCTCTGTATCTCTCTGTATCTCTCTGTATCTCTCTGTATCTCTCTGTATCTCTCTGTGTCTCTCTGATGTCTCTCTGTATCTCTTTCTGTATCTCTCTGTATCTCTCTGTGTCTCTCTGTATCTCTCTGTATCTCTCTGTGTCTCTCTGTATCTCTGTATCTCTCTGATGTATCTCCGATGTCTCTCTGTATCTCTCTGTATCTCTCTGATGTATCTCTGATGTATCTCCGATGTCTCTCTGTATCTCTCTGTATCTCTCTGTATCTCTGATGTCTTTCTGATGTCTCTCTGTGTCTCTTTGTCTCTTTGTCTCTCCGTCCCTCTCAGGTGGGTTTCAGGAAGGGAGGTGTGGACATACTGGGCAGGAGGACTCAGCTGGAGGTTCTGCTGTCGGTTCTGCTGCTGGCCGCGCTGCTGGCTCTGCTGGCCTGTCTGCTGGTCCTGGGTCTAGGATTCAGCTCAGGTAACACTCAAACACCAGCCTCCCTTTCTTTCCTTCCCTTTCCCTCCTCTTCTTTTCATTCTCTGCGTCTCCTTTCCCACTCTTTGTTTATACTCGTGGGAGACAGCCTCCATTCCTTTCCTATCATTTCCTTTCTTTCCTTCCCCCACCCATCCTCCTCCTCCCTTCCTTCCTTCCTTCCTTCCTTCCTTCCTCCCTTCTTCCTTACCTCCTCTTTTCCTTCTCTTCTTCTTAATACATTCATCACCTGTTTTAACAGATAAAACTCCTCCCGTAGCTTCAGTTCAGCTTCAGTTCAGCTTCACTCACTCCGTTTATTCGTTGTTGTTTTTTTCCCATGATGCTGTGCAGACAGTGGGCGTGGCCTGTGCCTGTCGGAGGCGTGCGTCACCGTGGCGAGTCAGATGGTGGAGGCGATGGACCGCGGCGCCGACCCGTGCAACGACTTCTACCAGTTCGCCTGCGGAGGATGGATGAGGAAGAACCCGCTGCCTGACGGGCGGTCGCGCTGGTCCACGTTCAACAGCATCTGGGACAAGAACCAGGCCCTGCTCAAGCATCTGCTGGGTGAGACAGGCACCGCTGGGTGAGACAGGCACCGCTGGGTGAGACAGGTCCCGCTGGGTGAGACAGGCCCCGCTGGGTGAGACAGGCCCCGCTGGGTGAGACAGGTCCCGCTGGGTGAGACAGGCACCGCTGGGTGAGACAGGCACCGCTGGGTGAGACAGGTCCCGCTGGGTGAGACAGGCCCCGCTGGGTGAGACAGGCCCCGCTGGGTGAGACAGGCCCCGCTGGGTGAGACAGGCACCGCTGGGTGAGACAGGCACCGCTGGGTGAGACAGGCCCCGCTGGGTGAGACAGGCCCCGCTGGGTGAGACAGGCACCGCTGGGTGAGACAGGTCCTGCTGGGTGAGACAGGCACCGCTGGGTGAGACAGGTCCTGCTGGGTGAGACAGGTCCCGTTGGGTGAGACAGGCACCGCTGGGTGAGACAGGTCCTGCTGGGTGAGACAGGTCCCGTTGGGTGAGACAGGCACCGCTGGGTGAGACAGGTCCTGCTGGGTGAGACAGGTCCCGTTGGGTGAGACAGGCACCGCTGGGTGAGACAGGTCCCGCTGAGTGAGACAGGTCCCGCTGGGTGAGACAGGTCCCGCTGGGTGAGACAGGCACCGCTGGGTGAGACAGGTCCCGCTGAGTGAGACAGGTCCCGCTGGGTGAGACAGGTCCCGCTGGGTGAGACAGGCACCGCTGGGTGAGACAGGTCCCGCTGAGTGAGACAGGTCCCGCTGGGTGAGACAGGTCCTGCTGGGTGAGACAGGCACCGCTGGGTGAGACAGGCCCCGCTGGGTGAGACAGGTCCAGCTGAGTGAGACAGGCACCGCTGGGTGAGACAGGTCCCGCTGGGTGAGACAGGTCCCGCTGGGTGAGACAGGCACCGCTGAGTGAGACAGGTCCCGCTGGGTGAGACAGGTCCCGCTGGGTGAGACAGGTCCTGCTGGGTGAGACAGACAGGCACCGCTGGGTGAGACAGGTCCCGCTGAGTGAGACAGGCACCGCTGAGTGAGACAGGTCCTGCTGAGTGAGACAGGTCCTGCTGAGTGAGACAGGCACCGCTGAGTGAGACAGGTCCTGCTGAGTGAGACAGGTCCTGCTGGGTGAGACAGGTCCTGCTGAGTGAGACAGGTCCCGCTGAGTGAGACAGGCACCGCTGAGTGAGACAGGTCCTGCTGAGTGAGACAGGTCCTGCTGGGTGAGACAGGTCCTGCTGGGTGAGACAGGTCCTGCTGAGTGAGACAGGTCCCGCTGAGTGAGACAGGTCCTGCTGGGTGAGACAGACAGGCACCGCTGAGTGAGACAGGTCCCGCTGAGTGAGACAGGCCCCGATGAGTGAGACAGGCCCCGATGAGTGAGACAGGCACCGCTGGGTGAGACAGGTCCCGCTGAGTGAGACAGGTCCTGCTGGGTGAGACAGGTCCTGCTGAGTGAGACAGGTCCCGCTGAGTGAGACAGGTCCTGCTGAGTGAGACAGGTCCTGCTGGGTGAGACAGGTCCCGCTGAGTGAGACAGGTCCTGCTGGGTGAGACAGACAGGCACCGCTGGGTGAGACAGGTCCCGCTGAGTGAGACAGGCCCCGATGAGTGAGACAGGCCCCGATGAGTGAGACAGGTCCTGCTGAGTGAGACAGGCACCGCTGAGTGAGACAGGTCCTGCTGAGTGAGACAGGTCCTGCTGGGTGAGACAGGTCCTGCTGAGTGAGACAGGTCCCGCTGAGTGAGACAGGCACCGCTGAGTGAGACAGGTCCTGCTGAGTGAGACAGGTCCTGCTGGGTGAGACAGGTCCTGCTGAGTGAGACAGGTCCCGCTGAGTGAGACAGGTCCTGCTGGGTGAGACAGACAGGCACCGCTGAGTGAGACAGGTCCCGCTGAGTGAGACAGGCCCCGATGAGTGAGACAGGCCCCGATGAGTGAGACAGGCACCGCTGGGTGAGACAGGTCCCGCTGAGTGAGACAGGTCCTGCTGGGTGAGACAGGTCCTGCTGAGTGAGACAGGTCCCGCTGAGTGAGACAGGCCCCGCTGGGTGAGACAGGTCCCGCTGGGTGAGACAGGCCCCGATGGGTGAGACAGGCCCCGCTGGGTGAGACAGGTCCCGCTGGGTGAGACAGGTCCTGCTGAGTGAGACAGGTCCTGCTGAGTGAGACAGGTCCTGCTGAGTGAGACAGGTCCCGCTGGGTGAGACAGGCCCCGCTGGGTGAGACAGGCCCCGATGGGTGAGACAGGTCCCGCTGGGTGAGACAGGTCCCGCTGGGTGAACTATTTTAATCGATTGACAGCCCTAACAATAATAATAATAATAATAATAATAATAATAATACATTTCTCAACAAGGCACTAATCACTTTATGTGCTTTTAACTTTCTTAAATTCAACAAAGTTTTAGAAACCATCCCATAATTAAAAAACTTTGCTCAAGTTTAACTCAAATTCCACCCAGTTTGAGTGAGAGAGAGACCAACACTACGTTATTTTGCGGCTGCAGCAGAGTGTTGATTGATAATTAATTAATCATAAATACTCGGGGGTGAAAGATGCAGAAATTCTTATAAAACTATTAAAGAAATGTGACAGTTTGTTTTATTTCGTAGAGAACGGGACTTTTAACGGCAGCAGCGAGGCGGAGAGGAAGACTCAGTCCTACTACCTTTCCTGTCTCAACACCCAGAGGATCGAAGAGCTGGCAACTCAGCCTCTCGTAGACCTCATCGCCAAGGTAACCGCTCCTGTCACCACGGTTACCGTATCACTCGGGTACGACAGCATCGCTTGGTTCAACTCCCCCCCGACAAAGACTCTGCTTTATGAGTGTTAATGTTTCCAGGCTGAGTGTGATGAGCCTCTTTAACATGTAACAGGAAATTCATTAGAGAGATCGGCAACATCATCTGATTTAAACATTGTGTTCTTAACTGTATAAAACAAAAAGGAACAAATAAATACAATTTGTATTTTATTTGTACAAATAGATTTTTCATTTATTATTAAAATAGTAAATCGTACACCAACAACTTGGTAAAAAATCTTCAATATTAACAGACTTTTTATTTATTATTAAAATAATAAATCATACGCCAGTAACTTGGTAAACAATCTTCAAAAGTAACAGAATTTTTATTTATTATTAAAATAATAAATCATACACCAGTTACTTGATAAAAAATCTTCAAAAGTAACAGAATTTTTATTTATTATTAAAATAATAAACCATACACCAAAAACTTGGTGAAAAATCTTCAAAATTAACAGAATTTTTATTTATTATTAAAATAATAAATCATACACCAGTAACTTGATAAAAAATCTTCAATATTAACAGACTTTTTATTTATTATTAAAATAGTAAATCTTACACCAGTAACTTGATAAAAAAATCTTCAATATTAACAGACTTTTTATTAATTATTAAAATAATAAATCATACACCAGTAAGTCGGCAAGGAGATTAGTAACTATATTCTGATAATTATATGTATAATAAAGTTGATCTGAAGTGGTGATAATCTGTAATAATCTGTAAATCATCAGTATGTTTGTCCTGTGACGAACATCTGGACTCGGTTTGGTTCTGTAGATCGGCGGCTGGAACATGACGGGTCCGTGGGAGAAGGACAACTTTATGGAGGTTCTGAAGACGGTTTCTGGTCCGTACCGAGCTCAGCCTTTCTTCAGTGTCGGAGTCAATGCTGATCCCAAAAACTCCAACAGCAACGTCATCCAGGTAAACCAGAACCAGAACCAGAACCAGAACCAGAACCAGAACAAGAACCAGTCCACAGGAAGTTGATGCAGTACTTATGATATTTTAGCAACACGAACTGATGTACTAAAACTTTTGACTTTCAGTCAACCGTCCAAACCTTCATGATTAGAGTATAGTATACATATAGTACACATATAGTATACATATAGTATACATATAGTATATATATAGTATAAATATAGTATATATATAGTATACATATAGTATACATATAGTATATATATAGTATACATATAGTATATATATAGTAGTACAGTAAGTATCATGTTGAAATTAACTGATGAGAGTATTAAATATGTGACTAATCTCCCTTTAAGGTACATTTAGAACAGATAAAAAATGTGCGATTAATCGCATTTAACTATTTTAATTTATCAACAGCCGTAATTTACATCACTTGCAAAAGAGATAAACAAAGTAAACAAAACCAGAACCGCCCCTGAATGGACCTTGTGGTGAGACCTTTTGTTAGATATCACTCACCTGTTGATCTCCTGTGCCCAGCTGGACCAATCAGGACTCTTCCTGCCGTCCAGGGACTATTACCTCAACAAGACAGCCAATGAGAAGGTGAGTTGTTGCAGCTGGGACGTGTCAATACACCAAAGACAAGTTGAGTTGATGAACCTTTATTCAGAGTGTGGACTTGATACCTCAGGTGTGTTTGATGAAAGAAATGAGAGGTTTGTTGCAATGGCAGGTGCTGGTGGCGTACCTGGACTACATGGTGGAGCTGGGGATGCTGCTGGG
>CAKAOJ020000497.1:202500-237500 GCA_916701645.2 Sebastolobus alascanus
AATAGCACATTAATCTCGCCTATAAGCAAAAAACAGTACACCATACCAGCAGAAGGAGCAAAGCTTTGAAATAAATAAAATCAGTTTTCTGCAACATTTAGGAATATTAAGCACCTTTTAGGCGGCCATAGTGAAAAATGTCTGCGCTGGCCCTCAGGAGCAACAGTTTCAGCGTTCTGATATCTACAGTATATCTTTTCATAACATATGAACCTACATCTGTTGTTGCTTTCATTGCAAAATGCCCAGTTGTTATGAATATTTCAGTTTAGCTGCCCCCCCACTGTCTGAGCCTCCAGCACCCTCTGCTGGGAAACAGACACCAGCTTCTCTCTTTGGTTAAACCACCGTAGAACTTTTATTAGATAACAAAAGTCACAGGTCACATGAAAGAAAGTTCAACTCTGTGTTTCTGTCTCATATGAAGGAGCTACAGGTCCAGAGGGAGAGTTGGATTTTAAGACACTAGAAGTGAACATCAGTAAAGAACATGATCTAGTGTAAAATATCACATTTACTATATCCAAGGTTTTCCCTCCTTAATTATTAATTAATTATTATATATTACAGGTTTACAAAGCATTTCATTTTTAATGCAATGAAATTGCACATATATATATATAAAAAAAATGTAATAGGGATTAATCACACATATTGTATCTGTTCTAAATGTACCTTAAAGGGAGATTTGTCAAGTAGACCTCTTTGAAAATGGACATGACAGTTTTTCCTCGCCAAGATTTAGCGTAACTTTGGAGCGTTATTTAACATCCTTCATGACATGCTAGTATAACATGGTTGGTACCGATGGATTCATCAGGTTTTATAGTTTACTATGATACCAGTATCTTCACTCTAGCTTTAAAAATGAGCAGCTCCGACCTAAAAAATCACAAGTTGTGTTAAAGAAATTAGTGGCGTCTGACATTTGTAGGTTCCTGTTTATGTGATGTCTCTTATTCTGACACTTGATTCTGCTTCCTGTGTTTATGAAAGTCTCTTATTTTGACACTTGATTCTGCTTCCTGTGTTTATGAAAGTCTCTTATTCTGACACCTGATTCTGCTTCCTGTGTTTATGAAAGTCTCTTATTTTGACACTTGATTCTGCTTCCTGTGTTTATGAAAGTCTCTTATTCTGACACTTGATTCTGCTTCCTGTGTTTATGATGTCTCTTATTTTGACGCTTGATTCTGCTTCCTGTGTTTATGATGTCTCTTATTCTGACACTTGATTCTGCTTCCTGTGTATATGATGTCTCTTATTTTGACGCTTGATTCTGCTTCCTGTGTATATGACGTCTCTTATTCTGACACTTGATTCTGCTTCCTGTGTTTATGATGTCTCTTATTCTGACACTTGATTCTGCTTCCTGTGTGTATGACGTCTCTTATTTTGACACCTGATTCTGCTTCCTGTGTGTATGCCGTCTCTTCTTCTGTGGTGTCCCAGGTGCTGGCGCCGGCCGTGGAGTGGTTGGACTACCTGTCTTCCTCTCTGTCTCCTCTGGATCTGAACGACACTGAACCTGTCGTCCTGTACGCCAGAGAATATCTGCAGCAGGTCTCTGACCTCATCAACAAGACCGACCGCAGGTCAGGAACACCTGTCTGTCTGTCTGTCTGTCTCTCTGTCTGTCTGTCTGTCTGTCTGTCTGTCTGTCTGTCTGTCTGTCTGTCTGTCTGTCTGTCTGTCTGTCTGTCTGACTGTCTGTCTGTCTGTCTGTCTGTCTGTCTGTCTGTCTCCCAGTCTCACCTGTCTGTCTGTCTCCCAGTCTGACCTGTCTGACTGTCTGTCTGTCTGACTGTCTGTCTGTCTGTCTGTCTGTCTCTCTCTCTGTCTTTCTGTCTGTCTGTCTGTCTGTCTGTCTGTCTGTCTGTCTGTCTGTCTGTCTGTCTGTCTGTCTGACTGTCTGTCTGTCTGTCTGTCTGTCTGTCTGTCTCCCAGTCTCACCTGTCTGTCTGTCTCCCAGTCTGACCTGTCTGTCTGTTTGTCTGTCTGTCTCCCATTCTCAACTTTCTGTCTGTCTCCCAGTCTGACCAGCTGTCTGTCTCCCAGTCTGACCTGTCTGTCTGTCTGTCTCCCAGTCTGACCTGTCTGTCTGTCTGTCTGTCTGTCTCCCAGTCTGACCAGCTGTCTGTCTCCCAGTCTGACCTGTCTGTCTGTCTGTCTGTCTGTCTGTCTGTCTCCCAGTCTCACCTGTCTGTCTGTCTGTCTGTCTGTCTCCCAGTCTGACCAGCTGTCTGTCTCCCAGTCTGACCTGTCTGTCTGTCTGTCTGTCTGTCTGTCTGTCTGTCTGTCTGTCTCCCAGTCTGCTGAATAACTACATGATGTGGACGCTGGTTCAGAAGAGCGTGGCCAGTTTGGATCAACGCTTCGAGAACGCTCAGGACAAACTGCTGGAGAGTCTCTACGGGACCAAGAAGGTACTTATACTGCAGTACTACTACAAGTACTACTACTCTTACTGCTGGAACTACCACAGCTATGAATACTACAGACCTGGCTCTAACTGGTTTGACCTGGCTGTAACTGGTTTGACCTGGCTCTAACTGGTTTGACCTGGCTCTAACTGGTTTGACCTGGCTCTAACTGGTTTGACCTGGCTCTAACTGGTTTGATCTGGCTGTAACTGGTTTGATCTGGCTCTAACTGGTTTGATCTGGCTCTAACTGGTTTGATCTGGCTCTAACTGGTTTGATCTGGCTCTAACTGGTTTGATCTGGCTCTAACTGGTTTGATCTGGCTCTAACTGGTTGGACCTGGCTGTAACTGGTTTGATCCGGCTCTAACTGGTTTGATCTGGCTCTAACTGGTTGGACCCGGCTCTAACTGGTTTGATCTGGCTGTAACTGGTTTGACCCGGCTCTAACTGGTTTGACCCGGCTCTAACTGGTTGTGGTTTGTTGCAGTCCTGCACCCCCCGCTGGCAGACCTGTATCGGGAACACTGACGACACGCTGGGCTTCGCTCTGGGAGCGCTCTTCGTTAAGGCGACCTTCGACAAACACAGCAAAGAGATCGTGAGTCCCAGCACTGTTCGACATAGTACAAACAAGACATAGTCTGGTTTCTGGTCCTGGACCAGGTGGTCCTGGACCAGGTACAGGTCTGACCTGGTTCATCACATGTCTTTCTGTCTCTCTCAGGCCGAGGAGATGATTAATGAGATCCGCTCAGCGTTTAAAGAAGCTCTGGACCGACTCAGCTGGATGGACGAGCACACGAGAAAGGCTGCTAAAGACAAGGTACACAGACAGACAGGTGGACAGACAGGTGGACAGACAGGGGGACCAACAGGGAGACAGACAGGTGGAGTAAAGGTGCTGATTGGCTCACTGTTTCTGTTTGTCTCTCGTTAGGCAGACGCGATCTACGATATGATCGGTTTCCCAGAATTCATCCTGGACCCCAAAGAGCTGGACGACGTGTTTGACGGGGTGAGTGACAGCTGTCAATCATCCATCAGGGAGACAGGTTGCTGAAGGTTAAGGTTTACCTTGCTTACCTGTGCGGCCCCCTGCTGGTCATGCTGGTCATGCTGGTCATACTGTTCATGCTGTTCATACTGTTCATGCTGGTCATGCTGTTCATGCTGGTCATGCTGGTCATGCTGTTCATGCTGGTCATGCTGTTCATGCTGGTCATGCTGGTCATGCTGTTCATGCTGATCATACTGTTCATGCTGATCATACTGTTCATGCTGGTCATGCTGGTCATGCTGTTCATGCTGGTCATGCTGGTCATGCTGGTCCAGCTGGTCATGCTGTTCATGCTGTTCATACTGTTCATGCTGGTCATGCTGGTCATGCTGTTCATGCTGGTCATGCTGGTCATGCTGGTAATGCTGTTCATGCTGTTCATGCTGGTCATGCTGTTCATGCTGGTCATGCTGGTCATGCTGGTCATGCTGGTCATGCTGTTCATTCTGGTCATGCTGGTCATGCTGGTCATGCTGGTCATGCTGTTCATGCTGGTCATGCTGGTCATGCTGGTCATGCTGTTCATGCTGTTCATACTGTTCATGCTGTTCATGCTGGTCCTGCTGGTCATGCTGTTCATGCTGTTCATACTGTTCATGCTGTTCATGCTGGTCCTGCTGGTCATGCTGTTCATGCTGTTCATACTGTTCATGCTGTTCATGCTGGTCCTGCTGGTCATGCTGTTCATGCTGTTCATACTGTTCATGCTGGTCATGCTGGTCATGCTGGTCCTGCTGGTCATGCTGTTCATGCTGTTCATACTGTTCATGCTGTTCATGCTGGTCCTGCTGGTCATGCTGTTCATGCTGTTCATACTGTTCATGCTGGTCATGCTGGTCATGCTGGTCATGCTGTTCATGCTGGTCATGCTGGTCATGCTGGTCATGCTAGTCATGCTGGTCATGCTGTTCACGCTCTAACATGTTGTGTTTCAGTATGACGTATCGGACGACAGCTTCTTCCAGAACATGTTGAACTTCTACAACTTCTCAGCCCGAGTGATGGCCGACCAGCTGAGGAAGACTCCCAACAAAGACCAGTAATAATGACGAAGACCAGTAATCCACACCAACAGAACCAGCCACACACTGACAAACACCCACATTTATCTTTTTAAATGTATTTCTTGAACCTGTATATTTATCCAGGATAGTCCCGTCGAGATTAAGGAGTCCTGACGAACGGTGTGTTCACACCAAGAGCGAAGAGAACTTTAGTTCTTTAGCATCTTTGAATAGACGCGAATTCACGCCGGGAGACGCAAATGGTCACTGACGTCATGACGTTGTTGATTCAGAAATGGAGGAAATAAATCTAGTATGTGTCTGTGGTCACCCAGAGCTACGATAGTCCATCCTATGTGTACAGAGACCGGACCAAACGCTGTGTAGAAACCACAGACTGTCTCTGGTAGAAACAACAACATCTCTAGATGACTTTATGTTGAGTTTTGATGGAGCAGACCTGACAAAACATGAATTCAGACTTTTTACTAATCAGCATCGTTATGTAGTTATTTCAGCATCATTTTGATCAGTTTATTGATATTAAATCACAGTTTATTTCGGGTTCAGACCTCAGTAGAGACGTGTGGCTGCTAGATACAGTCAGTGGAATAACACTGGATGTGAATACAGCTCACCGCCGGGTGATGTTATGAACCCAGACACCACGGAGTTTGGTTTTCTGACATATCTGAGACTTCACCAACATGTACAAAGCAGCTTCAGTGGTTATTTCTTCCATGCTAGCTAACTTGATCTAGTTGACAGTTTTTCCTCGCCAAAATTTTGCGTAAATTTGGAGCGTTATTTAACCTCCTTCACAACAAGCTAGTCTGACCTGGTTGGTACCGATGGATTCATCAGGTTCTATAGTTTACTATGATACCAGTATCTTCACTCTAGCCTTAAAACTGAGCCGCTACAACCTAAAAATCAGAAGTTGCGTTAATGCGTTAAAGAAATTAGTGGCGTTAAAATGAATTTGCGTTAACGTGTTATCATCATGTTAACTTTAACCTCTGATGTCCACACTGCAGCAGAGTGGAGATGATTTAACAGTTTTATGGCCAACGGCAGGAACACCTGAGTGGTAGAAGAAGCTTTGTGAAAAGATCTGCTCCTCATCTCCTCTCCTTGTCTCCTCCTCTCCTTGTCTCCTCTCCTCTCAGGTGGAGTATGACTCCTCCTACAGTTAATGCCTACTACATGCCCACTAAGAACGGCATCGTCTTCCCTGCTGGGATCCTGCAAGCTCCTTTCTACGCCCACGACCACCCCAAGTCTGTTTACCTCCATATCTACCTGTCTGTGTGTCCACCTGTCTGTCCACCTGTCTGTGTGTCCACCTGTCTGTCCGTCAGGGATTCATGACTTATTACACCTGTAAAATAGTAATTACTGATCGTTCATGTTAATCAGCTGAGTCCGTTACTTCCAACAAACACAGATTAACAACAATCAGAGTAGATTGTGAGGAAGGTTCCTGATCTCCTTCCTGCTCTCCAGAGGATGATCCCTATTTAACCCATCTAAAGGTCCAAAGTACATTTAGGGCGTGTCCAGCTCCACTTTTACGAGTTAAGCGGCGCATAATCTGGGCGCAAAGTAAGGCGCAAGGGTCAAAGGGGTCGTATTTAGCCTGTTAATGAATCGTAGGTGTGTTTTGGGCGAAACAGGAAACTAATCCGAGTGTCGTCTCCCATTCCCTTTAAAAGCCAGGTGTACCTGCAGCGGGAGCATCGCTGTTTAAAAGGCGGATTCCGCAAATTGGTGAATTGAGCCCAATTTTTTGCCCAATGATGCCAAAAACATTCTGCCTACTGAATCTTTAAATAACGGGAAAATACTGCCGCAGACTTTAGACCAGTTTTGTGTTGGTTAATGGCGCCATCGCTTTCTGCTGCCTCAAGATAGCAAAGTGCCAACAAAGCGCCTGACCACACCTCATTGTAGGACAAACATGGGCGCACGGATGGGCGCAAGTACATCTGCTACTTACACAACGTGGGCGCTGGGCGTGAAAATGACAACTAGGAATGACAGTTGCGTTGCGCCGGGTGTCAGATGTAGGGACCTAAGTCTGTGGTTTCTGGACTCTTCAGGTCTTTGGAGAAACGTTTTAAACTTGTATATAATGTGTGTGTTTTCAGGGCGTTGAACTTCGGTGGGATCGGGGTGGTGATGGGTCACGAGCTCACGCACGCCTTCGATGATCAGGGTGAGTCCTTTACTTCCTGTCACATGTTCAGTTCCTGCTGGAGGTGACGACGTGTTCACTGATGATATTTGAATTCTGTTCAAAATCAAATGTGACAGGTGGTGTTCAGGATCTGGATATATCTTTTTCAGTAATACGTCAGTTAGTGTTCAAACTCTCCGTCTGCATCAAGTGACCCTGCATTGTTTCCTGATGTTGAGCTCTTTCACTTTAAAATAAGCACTCGAGTATTTGTTAGAGCTGAATGCATCAGTCTGAGATGTTGATGTGAACTTTGTTGAGAAGCCAGTTACAGTGAACACAGCATTAGATTATCATGACAGAGAGTGTGATGTTACGATGTCCTCCCTCCTGCCGGCAGGTCGTGAGTACGATAAAGAAGGAAACCTGAGGCCGTGGTGGCAGAACTCGTCAGTGGAGGCGTTTCGTCAGAGAACCGAGTGCATGATGGATCAGTACAACCACTACACCGTCAACGGGGAACACATCAACGGGAAACAGACGCTCGGAGAAAACATCGCCGACAACGGAGGACTGAAGGCTGCATACCATGTTAGTATGAACTAGGGCTCAATTATTAGAATATCACCATTAATCACATGATTGTCCCTAGTTAATCGTGATTAATCACACATATTTGATCTGTTCTAAATGTACCTTAAAGGGAGATTAGTCCAGTATTTAATCCTCTTATCAACATGGGGGAGTGGTCAAATATTCTGCTTTATGTAAATGTATGTATATATTTATTGTTATAAATCAATTAACAACACAAAACAATGACAGATATTGTCCAGAAACCCTCACAGGTACTGCATTTAGCATAAAACAATATGCTCAAATCATAGGTGAACCATACTCATCAGAACCAAAACACAGTGAGCTGAACGGCCTTGTTACAGAACCACACCTCGTCATATTTTTATGACCTAATCAGGACTAAAGTGATGTTTTTCCTTCAGGCCTATCGGTCGTGGGTCCAGAGGAACGGAGAGGAGAAGAGGCTTCCTGCCGTCAACCTGACCAACGATCAGCTCTTCTTCGTGGGATTTGCTCAGGTGAGACACCTCATTTACCCTCTCAGCAGAACGGTGTCCCTCAGGACTCTATACTGGGTCCACTTCTGGTTCTAGTGATGACCCACGTTCTGCTTGTCCTGATGTAGACTCAAGTTATATGCTGACGACACGCTGATTTAATAACGCTTCAAACTTACACTAAATTTTGAGGAAAAACATGTCCATTTCCAAAGGGGTCCCTTGACCTCTGACCTCCAGATCAGTGAATGTAAATGGGTTCTATGGGTACCCACGAGTCTCCCCTTTACAGACATGCCCACTTTATGATAATCACATGCAGTTTGGGGCAAGTCATAGTGAAGTCAGCAGACTGACACACTGACAGCTGTTGTTGCCTGTTGGGCTGCAGTTTGCCATGTTATGATCTGAGCATATTGTTTTATGCTAAATGCAGAACCTGTGAGGGTTTCTGGACAATATCTGTTATTGTTTTGTGTTGTTAACTGATTTACAATAATAAATATATACATACATTTACATAAAGCAGCATATTTGTCCACTCCCATGTTGATAAGATAAGATAAGATAAGATAAGATATTCCTTTATTAGTCCCACAGTCGGGAATATAAACAATATATAATATAAATGAATATAAAACAAAGTGAAACAAAATATCAACAATTTAAATATAAGGAAATATGAAAAATAGGAGCAGTATATACAGTATTGATAAGAGTATTAAATACTTTATAGATTTCTCTTTAAGGTACATTTAGAACAGATAAAAAAATGTGATTCATTTACAATTAATCGCGATGAACTATGGACGATCATGCGATTAATCGCGATTAAATATTTTAATCGATTAACAGCCGTAGTTTTAATCTAACGAAATATTCTGCTTCAGTCCATATTTGTCGGCGTTTAGCCTTTTGAAAACAACATTTTCACTGAGGTCAAAAACTGTTTTCTCTCCTGCACACAGAGGGAGGAACTGATGAGTTATATTCATCAAAGAAAGTTAATTCATTAAAAAAGACTAATTTAATACCCGATTAATCACATGACTGTCCATAGTTAATCAAGATTAATCAAGATTAAAATTCTAATCGATTGACAGCTCTAATTCTCGTACATCAAGACATCATTTATCAAACGTACGGGTCTGAATTCACTGAATATGTTTGTGTAACCAGTTTTTAGGACACAGTTAAATAAATTTACCATTTCATGTTGAACCTCATGGAAAGACGCTTCTGTTGGTTGTACAAATCTACTTCTTCTGAGTAATAATGTCATTTTGTATTTGTTTAAATAGGGGAGGACTCTGAATGAGCCTTTCAGGCTTCCTTCCTCTCCTGCACTGTAATTACTGTTTTTTCTATTTTATTTTTGTCATTATTGTGCAAAGATCTAACTGCTGCTAACAACATCTACCACAGTGATACGTCAGTCTCTGCTGATTGGTCAGAGCAAAATAACCCCCCACCCAATCAGGAAGCAGCTAACATGTCCCAGTAAAGAGTGAAGGGAAACGAAGTGGAGAAAACAACTTCCTGTTTGTGTTTTTTCAGGTGTGGTGTTCAGTCCGAACGCCAGAGAGCGCTCACGAGGGCCTGGTGACCGACCCCCACAGCCCCCCCCGCTACCGAGTCATCGGCACGCTCGCCAACTCTCCGGACTTCAGCCGCCACTTCAACTGTCCTACGGGGACGCCCATGAACACCGGGAGGCGCTGTGAGGTCTGGTAGACTGAAGAGGATGGGGGGGGGGGGGTCGGGGGTTAATTAGCTCAGTCTGTTAATTAACAAGTCCGTATGTTAGTGTGAAAACAAAAAATATTTAGTTGGTTAACAAGTCAGATTGTTAATTGACAGGTGAGTTTGTTAATTAGCCGGCTCGTTAGTGTCTTAATTAGAGGAGTTTACCTGGAGGTGATCAGGTGCTCGTTAAGGTTAATATTAATCTGTTCATTAGAGACATCAGACTGACTTCCTGTCTGCAAACTAAACGGACTCAGTGGACTTCACTAAGAGACATGAAGGACTGATGATGATGATGATGATGATGATGATGAAGCCACATGGGACGATGTTGCTGATTTCTGCTTTATCACCGTTATTGATTATTATTATTATTATTATTGTTATTATTATTACTAGGCTTTGGTTCGTGTGTGTGTGTGTGTGTGTGTGTGTGTGTGTGTGTGTGTGTGTGTGTGTGTGTGTGTGTTGTATGAAAGTGCTCTGTAACTCTCTCTCTCTCTGATGACATCACTGTGATGACCTCATACAAAGTTGAACTGTGACATCATCAGTCGTGGCCGTGTGTGTGTGTGTGTAGATCAAGCCGTCGTCTGATTAATTATTCAATTAAGGGCCTTTTAAGGCACAATTTTCAGGGTTCAACTTAAATTTTGGGGTTAATTAATCAATAAATTGTCTTATGATATATAATTAAAGGGTTTTAATGGATTATTAGTGTGGTTTATGGAGTTTTTAAGGAGTAAAAACACCTTAAAGTTGACCAAATAGTATGAAAACTGACCTTGAATTTTCACCTCACTGAAACATTAAAGGACATTTTAAGGTATAAATTAAGGAATGGCTTTCATGTTGTTTGGTCAATTTTTAAGGGCTTTTTTTAATCCTTAAAATGTTCTTAAACCATGTAGATAATCACACCTACAATCCATTAATTATCCCTTAACATCCCATTACAATGTCCTTAATTACTTCATTATTAAAGGGTGAATTCATGGATTTTAAAGTAAAAATTAAGGGATGTCAGTGAATGAAACATGTCGTCTTGTCAAACTTTAAACCACTCGAAATGTCAACGCTCCGTCACCACCAACCGCCATGTTAGTGTTGTCATGGCAACCGAAATACAAACTGAGGAGTTCAGTGTTAATTAGTGACATCAGTGTCTGCGCCAGCGTTCAACAATAAACGCCTTAAAAAATTAGGATTATTAAAAAACGGAATTCAAAATTTTGCCTTAAATTTTTAGAAAAAATGCCTTAAAAGATAGAATTAATTAACAAAAACACATGAATTAATCCTTAATTTAACACTTTCATCTTAATATATTACGATTCATTCATTTATCCATTAATTATGCCCTTAAAATATCATGAGAATACCTTAATTGCATCAGTATTAAAGGGTAAGTTTTGCTTTATAATGTACCCCTACCACCATAATTTATACCTTAAAAGTATTTTTAAATTTGGGTGCAAATTTAGGGGTTCATCCCAAATTTTGGGTTAATTAACGGTTAAATTAAAATAGGCACCGTGTTAAATGTATTAAATGACATTAAAACTATCCTTAAACCTTTACCTGAACTGAGTAATTAAGGCGATTTTAAGGGTGTCATGTTTTTTTTGTTTTTTTTACCTCTTAAAAAGCCTTAATTGAATCGTTATTATCTGCAGTTTTAAGGTATAAATGAAGAGATTTAGCTTCACGATGTAAATGTTCAGTCAGTCGTTCTGTGTGCTTTAAACCACTCAAGTGTTTTCCTAAAACCTGCGGACCTGCAACCTGATCACACTTATTTAACTTCAGAGAGAAAAACGAGCACCTTAAAAATTAGACTTCATTATAAATCCAACTTTAGAATACTGCCTTAAAAAAATTAACTTAACGCCTTAAAAAGTAAAATGCTCCGCTGTTTGTTGAGCTCTGATGTGACTCGATGTCCAATCAGACGTCAAGTCAAGTCCGTCTTAATTTTACAGTGTAAATTTACAGATTCGTCCCAGAGGTCTTTAAAATCTCTACAACATAAAACTCCTGTACTCAGACTGAGCGTGGTGCATTCAAGAACCAACATGAGCGTGGGGCGTTGAAGAACTAACATGAGAGTGGGGCGTTGAAGAACTAACATGAGAGTTGGGCGTCCAGGACGTAAAACATTTGTGGGGCGTTCAAGAATTAAACAGAGTGCGGGGTGTTCAGGAACTACATCGATAGTGGGGCGTTCAAGAACCAACATAAGAGTGGGGCGTTGAGGAACTAAAATGAACGTGGGGCGTCCAGAAACAATTGTTAGACGTTCAGGAACATAAATAAACGTGGGGCGTTCAGGGACTAAAGCGAGCGTGGGGGTTGCAGTGAGCGAGTAAAAAGTTAAATAGTTTTATCTTTTATTTTAGTTTTATCGAAACGAAACACTAAACGTTGACTTTTAGCATTTTAAATCAGGACCCTGAACAACACCCGACTCCTCGAGAGAAGACGGTTATAAAAATATTATGTTAAAGAAATAAAGTGTAGAACATGTGAGACTGAGTAAAGATGAAGTGTTATAAAGAGTGTAAACGTTAGTCAGTTAGATTCAGAGATTAAGACTTCATCAGTTTTAAAACATTATTACCTCAACTTCATTACCCACAATCCCTTAGTGTTGCTGTTCAGTGCAGGTGGAGCTGTTCACCTGGATATTCAAAACATTACACACTGTATACTGTCTGTGTGCGTGCATGTGTGTGCGTGTGCGTGTGTGTGTGTGCGCACGCTTCGCCTCCTGATGACATCACTGTCCAATCCCGTTCAGCTCCTGTGTGTGTCGTCGTTTGTTCAGCAGAAGAAGAAGCTGCTTCCTGCCAAAGACGTTTCTGTGTGTGTGTGTGTGTGTGTGTGTGTGTGTGTGTGTGTGCGTGTGCGTGTGCGTGCGTGTGTGTGTACTACAGTAGATATTACAGCTTGTTGACTGTCTGTGTCCTGAAGGGGGCGTCACCGCTCTGCTCGTCCAATCAGAGCGCTGCGTTACAAACACTATAATAAACACTGAATATAATAAAACTCACAGTCTCTCATTATAAAGTCGACACACTCGTAACATCCCATAATACACACGTTGGTCATCTACTTCTGCATCATATACTGCAGTTAAAGTATGTACAGAAGTATTATCAGCTAAATGTACTTGTAGTATTAAAGGTAAAAGTACTCCTTAAAGTGTCACCTGTTTATACACTGAAAGAAATTGTAATAATTTGTACTTATTTTTTTAGTTAAATTAAGATTAGGTTAAGGTAAATTTAGGCTACGGTTAGGTTAAGTTAAGGTTAGGTTAAGGTTAGGTTAGGGCTAGGTTAAAGTAAAGTAAGTTTAGGTTAAGGTTAGAGTAAGGTAAGGTTAAGGTTAGGTTAGGGTTAGGTTAAAGTAAAGTAAGTTTAGGTTAAGGTTAGGGTTAGAGTAAGGTAAGGTTATGGCTAAAGTAAGTTTAGGTTAAGTCTAGGTTAAGGTAAGGTAATCTAGGGTTATGTTGTAAAAAATGTGTAATCGTTTGTACTTGTACTTTTTTTTTACTTTATACTTCTACCTCATACTATACCGCTCCAACACCTAATAAGTACTTTAACTTTTTATACTGCAACTAAAACATTTTATTTACTTTTAAGGCAGTATTTGTATTGTGTTGTATTGCTACGTCTACTAAAGTAAAAGCTTAGAGTACTCTGAAGAATATTCGTTACAGGTCCTGTACTCAGAACAAACTGCAGCTGAGTGTTTGTTTTGATGACGGAGGAGACACCGAGGCAGGGGGCGGGGCTAACTGTGTAGGGGGGGCGGGGCTAACTGTGTGGGGGGGCGGGGCTAACGTGTGTGGGGGGGCGGGGCTTACAGCTGTCAGTCTGCAGCTGGAACCTGAACACTCACAGAGAGACGGCTGCTCTGCTGCGAGCTGGAGACTCACCTGAGGACCCGACACCGACTGACCGACCACACAGGTGAGTCCCTCTGTGTGTGTGTGTGTGTGTGTGTGTGTGTGTGTGTGTGTGTGTGTGTGTGTGTGTGTGTGTGTGTGTGTGTGTGTTATTGATGTTGTGGGGACATCAGTCTGTTAACACAGTCACATTGTGGAGACTCGCCTTCCTTTTTGGGGACAAAATGCACTTCGCCGTAACGAATATCATCACAATTTAGGGTGAAGACTTGGCTTAGGTTAAAGTTAGGGTAAGGGTTAGGTTAAAGTTAGGGTAAGGGTTAGGTTAAAGTTAGGGTAAGGGTTATGTTAAAGTTAGGGTACGGGTTAGGTTAAAGTAAGGGTAAGGGTTAGGTTAAAGTTAGGGTAAAGGTTAAAGTTAGGGTAAGGGTTAGGTTAAAGTTAGGGTAAGGGTTAGGTTAAAGTTAGGGTAAGGCTTGGGTTAAAGTTAGGGTAAGGGTTAGGTTAAAGTTAGGGTAAGGGTTAGGTTAAAGTTAGGGTAAGGGTTAGGTTAAAGTTAGGGTAAGGCTTGGGTTAAAGTTAGGGTAAGGGTTAGGTTAAGGTTAAGGTAAGGTTTAGGTTTGGGTTAAAACTTGTCACCCTAATTTGGTGCTCCGAGGGCACAAGGGGATTGTGTGTCTTATCGGCACTTTTAAAGGGTTCCTTATTTAAAACCATATTTGGTAGATTAAAATCCCATCAAATAAAATAAATGTGTAAATTATTTAAAGGATTAAAGGCACAGTTGGGGCAGCGGGAGCGTCATTTCTTCACTTCCATTGTCTCTCCCCCGGTTGTTGAGCTGGATAAAAGAGAGGTGCGTTAAAGTGACCGTTCACAACATTACCTTATAGAAATAAAACAATATCATATTATTATTTATATACTTCAAACTTGTTATTTATTTGTTTAAAAGGAAAAAGTTAAGAATTATTTTGTGCATAGAATTAATACGATTAAATAGCATAATATATTTATATATATGCACATATATCTAAACACCAGATGAATTTATCGTCAACTCAGCCCCTTCCTTAAAAGGGAGCAATGTTAAAATAGCATCTTAAATAAATAAATAAAATAAATATGGATAGAGATATATCTCTTAAGATTTAAAGGTCATTATAAATAATATGTAAGAAAAAGTGCTGTAAATCAAAGTGCCATGCAAAAAACATTTAAAACACACCAAACAATGCACAGAGTGGGTTACTATTTAAATAATATAAATATAAGTGTTCTGTGTAAGAAAATCAATATTTAAAACAAAATTTAAGAATATATAATAATGTACTGTATACATGGGGAATAAACTGCTATAAAATCATTTGCTCTAAACTGATTATAAATTATTTATTCAGGAGAAATCCTCACCTGCAGGTGGCATCCTTATTGATAAAGAGACATGTAGTCATTTATTTAAAAAGAGAGAGGGTTGTGTATATATGATATAATATAATATAATATAATATAATATATATATGTGTTTATGCTAATCCTCACTGCTTAATTCTGTAAGTGCTTCATTTAAAAAGAGAGAGGTTAAGGTTAAGGGTTAGGTTAAACCACATTGTTGACATGTAATAAGGCAGAAACAGTTTTTAGATTTTGGTCTTCTATAACATTATTGTTATGTTGGTAGAATTCACCATGACCTCTGACCTCTGACCTCTAGGTTAAGGGTCATTTAAAGGTTTTATCTTAGCTTTGACTAAATATTCCTGGAGGGTTTTATTTTTCCGACGTCTTCAGCCAGGTTTGTTCAAATGTACTGTTTGCTGAGATGAATGTAAACAAATATCGTCTCTTTATTATCTAACATGAAACTGATCCTTCAGTTTAACACATAAAGCTTCAGAATTAATAACGCTGATTTAAACTGATTAATCAAATTCATTGATTGTCCAAAGGTGGTATAAGAAGTACTCGGATCATGTATTTATGAGTAAAAGTATCAATACATCAATGTAAGAATACCAGAAATATTTATATAAAAGGCTTGAGAACATTTTCTGATTTCTTCAATATGAATATTTAATCAGATTTATTAGTTATTAAAAGATGTTTAAGTTGTTTTTCAGTTTAATTATAAACTGAATGTTTGTTTTTAGACACTTGAATCGATGAAACTTTATTAGTACGTCAGCCTTCACACAGCTGACTGATAAACTAATGATACCAGCAGGGTAGTGATTAACATTAAAAACAATAAATAAAAGATAAAAGTTGAATAAACATTTCTAGAGAGAGCTGGAGAGCTGTCATTTATTGATCGTTATTTATTCTGTTTATTAAAACGTCGATCAATCAGACTTTATTGATGTGGAATAAAGTTTCATGCAGGAAGGTGTTTTATAGAATAATGTGCACAAACAGAGGCGTCAGCTTAACGTGTAAATAAAGATTAAACAGTTAAATAGAAACGTGTTTGAGGAGATTAAAGACTGAAGGAACGGCGTCACCTGATCACTCTGCAGCCAATGAGATGCCAGCTCTGCTGCTCGGGACGGATTGGGCCCGATTTAAACGATTTATAGCGCACGGTGAATATTATATATATTTTTTTAATTAATTATAGCTTAGTGAACATCATGTACAGGGACCAATCAGAGCTCTCCTTCTTGTATTTAGCTCCCGGTTTGCAGTCGATAAGTTAGTTAGTGAGTCGTCACTTCATACCTCCTCACAAACTGCTGTTGTTTACACTACCTGTATTTATATTTACACTAATCGTATTTATATTTTTCTATTATAACACTTTATGTTTGTATCTTGTTGTTTGAGCCTTATGTTCATTCGTTCATTCTTTTTGTTTCCTTCCTCTTTGTACTGTTTAAAGATGACTGACCATAAAGCCTTTCTTATCTCTTATCTCTTATACTGTACATATATGTGTGTTTATGGATCTGAAGGAGGAAGGAGGCGAGGCAGGATGAGGAGGAGAGTGGAGCAGAGGGATGACGGCGCCACACTCATCAACATGGAAACCAACCCGGAGAAAAACTACGGCAGCGTCACCGAGGTAGCAGTGTGTGAGCTGATCAATAACGCACCGAGTGACTGTTGGAAAGAGCAAAAGTTCAACATATAGATTTGGAAGGATAGATATATGAATAGAAATATGAAGAGGAGTTCCTCAGGGAAGCGTCCTAGAGCCTCCTCTCTTTTATTAAACCTTTTATAAGAGGAGTTCCTCAGGGAAGCGTCCTAGAGCCTCCGTTCTTTATTAAACCTTTTATAGATTCAAAGCAGCATGTTAGAAAATCCTCTTGTTTCTCTCTAAAAGCCTGAAATTCTGAATTCAACAAAAACTAACAAGAAAAATATTCCTGCACAACATTTATTCCGCAATGAAGCACCGCTGTTGTGCAGTAGCCAGTAGTTTGGATTCAGTATATTCATGAGTCAAATTGCCCTTCTAAAATTCACTAAATTATTATAATATTTGGATTTTTCATATTTAGATAATTGGATTAGCTGTTACACTATATTTTTAGTTTATTCTGGAAATCAACATAATGTCTAACTAAACTCTCAGAACTTTGTCTCTCTTTCCTCTATAATTACTACGAGATTACAACTTAGTGCCCCATAAATGACGAACTAATACAGTTTAACACTTCTTCACATTGGCAAGAATCAAAGTCTGAATCCTTTATTTATTAGATTTAATAGTCACATTTAGACGTGTCTAAAAACACTCGAAGCAGCATTAAAACATGGTGTGCTTTTACAGTAATGACAGAATATAAAAACCAAAGTAGAAAGTAACAACGAGCACTTCTCCAAATCTTGAACAGTATCGGATGCTGGGTAGAGTAGTATGAACAGAAGAAACAAATCACCGGCACTCACAGATAAAGGGTCTTTATTAGTTTATTCTGGGTAAAAAAAAAACACGTTTCAGCTATAAGCCATCATCAGCCGATGGCGTAGAGCTGAAAAGAAAAACCCTTTATCTGTGTGTGCCGGTGATTTGTTTCTTCAGAATATAAAATCCCCCAACGCCCATAAAATCATCACATGCTTATCTGCTGGCCTGTAGAGAAACAAAAAACAGAAAATCCAGATACCTCTGGTGCTGATAGAAGGTGAAATGTTTCCAGCTTCAGTGTTTCAGCCTCTCGGCTCAGTTTGTTTCAGTGTCGCTGCTGAAGGAAACAGGAAGTGTGTGATGAAGCGAGACAGAGCGGCTCCACACAGTTAATCACCGGCTGAGTGATGAAACAGTCGATGTTTGTTCTTTGTTCTTTGTCTTCAGTCTCATTAACAACAATGGAGACGTTCAACAGCAGGAAGAGACACAGCTGCTCTCATTAACTGCATCAAGACAATAATAAAAACACTAATGATGATGATGATGGAGAGGAATATCAGCTGAATCTTTAAACTCACATTCAGCTCATTGTTTATCCGTCCGGACCACAACTCTACCATTCGGTCTGAACAGTGGTTCAACGAGATGTTCACTATTTATATATATATATATATATGTATATAATATGTATGTTTTATTATTTCCCAGAATGCACCTGTTCAGCCTCCAGACAGGAATGTCTTCAGTGACGGGTCGACTCGAGTTGGTGAGTAAAAGAAACTCTGAGTCAATATCAGCTGAGAGGACAGGTGGACGTCAACCACCTGTCTTCAGGCGAGTCATCAGGAAGGAAAGAAATGAGCTGATTAATCATCAATAGAAGATTAATTGGCAAGAATTTTAATAATTAAAACTGTCAAATGTTCCTCAGCTCCAGTTTCTAAAATGATGATTTTATGGTTTTCTTTTATCACAATAGATTAATCGAAAAAAGCTCAATTACATTAAATAATCGTTAGTTGCAGCCCCGATCATTTACATCAGGACATTAAAAAAATTAATTGGGGGGGGGGGGGGGGGGTGAAGATCAGCTTTAGGGACAGTTCATTAAAAAATATATAATATATAATTATAATTATATAACTAATAAACCAAAACAAACAAAAACAAAATCCTCAATATGAAAAAAGTGATAAATTGTATTAAATTAGTCTTTTTTATTAAATCTACTATAACTCATCAGTTTCGTCAACATTAATAAAGTGATGACGTTGGATGGATTCAAATGCAGATGCATGAAATTACCTTTTTTTGTAACGACGCAGTTAAAGCGTTTTTGAAAGGCTAAACGCCAACAAATACGGATTAAAGCAGAATATTTAGTTCGATTTTTTAGCAAAAAAATATATCTTTTTAAATAGTTTTATTTCCAGGCTTGTGTATCAATTATATATATATATATATATATATATATATATATATATATACATTTAATGATTTTAATTATATATTAGCAAATCTAATTTTGACAGCCTCAGAGCAGACTAATCCTGGTACTAATCCCCCTAAACCCAGACCCCCGCTTGGGAAACACTAGATTAAACTACCAGCAGTCAATAATTAGAATATTATAATATAATATAGATTATTCTGCATAATGAGTACTTTTACTTTTGGCACCTTTAATATACTAATGATTTTGTACTTTTACTTAAGTCATATTTTGAATACAGTACTTTTTACTTTTTTACTTGAGTATTTCTACAATGTGGTATTGATACTTTTACCGAAGTAAAATATCTGAATACTTTTTCCACCACTGCAGCATATAGCGCTATATAAATAACATGTATTTTTATTTTTATTTTTATTTTTATTTTTATTTTTATTTTTATTTTTGTTTGGGGGTTGGTCAGACCTGTACTGTGAGAACTCGCGTGGTAAACTCTCTTGAACTGCCTGGTTTGTTCGGTTCATTCTCCAGAAACAGTTTCATCCTGTGTGACATCATCTCGGACCAGCCAATAGCGGATGAGTTAGTTTCTGCAGTGATGACATCACATCAGTGATGGTTTGAACGCTGTGCTCCTATTGGACAGATTTCGTGTTGACGTGGGAGGAGCCTCTGAGCTCACAGGTGGAGGAAGGCCAAGGTGTTAGCCCCGCCCACAGGAAGTGGAGGAAGATGTTTCTGAACAGACTGAGACACTCCGGACTGCTGCAGGAGCAGGTTCGTAAAACAAACACACCTCAAGTCAAACGTGATCACGTGTGAACAAACACGAGTGTTTGAACAGCGAACGCTGTTGAACTGATCGCTTCTTCCTTCTGTCATTAAAATCATCCGTCAAATGAGGAAACATTACAAAACTAAAGTCCTACATTTAAAATGTATCCATATAAAAGTACTAATAGTGGTACTATTATATATATACTATAGTAAATAGTATACTAATATTTTAGAGGCTGAGCAGCCCCCCTTCAGAAGGCGAACGCCTATATGGCCTTTACCTGAAGCCGGCCGTGTTAAAATCTCACTGATTTTACAATTTTATAATCCCACAAATTTTAATATTTTTCTCGCAAATTTACAATTTATAATCTTGCAAATTTCCGAGTCTTTTCTTGCAAATTTATGACTTTATAATCTCAGAGAATATTTAAGTTTTTTTCTCTCAAATTTCTGAGTTTTTTCTTTCAAATATATGACTTTAAAATATCACAAATTTCAGATTTCTTTCTCGCCAATTTCAGAATTTATAATCCCGCAAATTTCCATATTTGTCTTGCAAATTTACGACTTTATAATCTCGCAACCTTCCGAGTCTTTTCTTGCAAATATATGACTTTATAATCTCAGATAATATCCAAGTTTTTTTCTTGCATATCTACGACTTTATATATAGTATATAATATCAAAGTTTTTTCTTGCAAATGTCTGAGTTTTTTCTGGCAAATTTATGACTTTATAATCTCAGAGAATATTTAAGTTTTTTTCTCTCAAATGTCTGAGTTTTTTCTTTCAAATATATGACTTTAAAATCTCACAAATTTCAGATTTCTTTCTCGAAAATTTGAGATGTTATAAACCCGCAAATTTCCATATTTTTCTTGCAAATTTACGACTTTATAATCTCGCAACTTTCCGAGTCTTTTCTTGCAAATATATGACTTTATAATCTCAGATAATATCCAAGTTTTTTTCTTGCAGATCTACGACTTTATATACAGTATATAATATCAAACTTTTTCTTGCAAATTTCTCAGTTTTTTCTGGCAAATTTACTACTTTACAATCTCAGAGAATATTTAAAAAAAAATTTCACATATTTACAACTTAATCTCGCAAATTTCGTAGTTTTTTCTCATAAATTATTAGGTACAGATATAAATGAATATATATATGTAACCAGTTTCTCTGTGTCTCTTCAGAAGGAGGTCCTCCAGAGGAAGACGAAGGTCTTCTTCGTCCTCCTCAATGCTCCGTGGAGCGTCCTCTGTTACTACGCTGAGGAGATCAGTCTCCGAGCTCCTCTACAGGTAAAACATGGAGCTTCAGTCTCGTCCCGTCAGCAGCTGTTGTCCTGACAACGCGTCCTCTGTCCTCCTGCAGGTCGTCACGGATACGATGACGAACTGGTCCGAGCAGGTCCTGTCCCGGCTGTCCCTCCCCAACCCTCTGTCTCAGGATGTCCCCAACCCCCCCCCGGACTACTACACCTGTCAGTTCAGGACCAACAAGCTGGAGAGGTGAACAGACTTTATTCAGTATTTGTTCTATTTCATCACGTTATCAACAGTTATATACAGTTTATCTTTTCACTGAGTCACTTACAGTTCTGTTAACCGAAATCATGTTTTTCTAAATACTTAACTTTGAGAAATATAAACATGTTTTACATCGAACAAAAGAAGCTAAAGTTGTCAAATGTGGTCGTCGACGTCTCGTTAATATACGAGAGCTCGCTGCTGAGGAGATGTAGTTGAAACATTGGAAATGATTGAAATAATGAAAGAAGTTCTAGTTTCAGTTTGTCTGTAAGAAGTTAGCAACTGAAACAGAGCGCAGAATATTAAAAAAAAAAAAAATGAATAAATGTAATTAAATATAGCAAAATAAAAATAAATGAAGCCATTAATTAATTGATCAAATGTGACATAAATTGATATTTCTTTATTTAATTTGCTTCTTTATTTATTTATCTTTGTATTAATTCCCTTATTTATTTACTCATCGGCTTAATTTTTTTATTTCTTAGCTGTTTTAACTGTTTCCTGTCTGCAGGTTTCTGGGCAGCGACGACAGAGAGACGTTCTTCAAGCCGACTCAAAGACACCAGGTGGTGAGTTCATCTGTTCAAATCTTTATAAAGGAAGGTTGTGACAGAAGTTAAGTTTGAAAAATACAGTATGTGATGTTTAAAAGCCTCTGAGACCCACAATAGAGCCATTTTAGTCTTTTTTAGGGGGTCCAGGGGGTCTTTAGGGGGGTCCAGGGGGTCTTTAGGGGGGTTCAGGGGGTCTTTAGGGGGAGATAGCAGGTCAACAGTAGATGTCACATAGAAGTGGTGTACATCATCTGAAAGCTGGAAACCTGAAGATTAATTTGAGATACAGCTCAGCACTGTGTGTCAAGTTGTTCTAGTCATTAATCAGAAATAAACCATCCCCATGCTCTATTATGTCTCATAAGTTGTTGCAGCAATTTTTTGGGTTGATACCATTTGTTCCACAGATTTTGGTGCTAAATTTAACCATTTTTTACCGCTGGAGAATTGATCAAAATGATCAAAAATCCCTCCAAAATATCACATTAAGACACCAAGACCTTGAGGAACACCAGAGAAAAAGACATGCTGTGATTTGGGATCAAAACCTTTTGACATTTTGAGATTTCTGCATTTTTCAGTGATTGGATGGCGAGAACTTGCGTTGTGTAAACTGCTCAGAAACCCCCTTATTGATCAATCTAGCTAGGAAAGCCATCCATCCTCTGAATGCTCTAGGTCTCTAGTTTGATCCATCCATCCTCTGAATGCTCTAGGTCTCTAGTTTGATCCATCCATCCTCTAAATGCTCTAGGTCTCTAGTTTGATCCATCCATCCTCTGAATGCTCTAGGTCTCTAGTTTGATCCATCCATCCTCTGAATGCTCTAGGTCTCTAGTTTGATCCATCCATCCTCTGAATGCTCTAGGTCTCTAGTTTGATCCATCCATCCTCTGAATGCTCTAGGTCTCTAGTTTGTGGCTGTAAAGTTTCATGATGCTGTGATTATCCTAGAGGTCACCACAGGTTGTTTTATACAGTGAGGTCAATGAAATGTCTCCTATGGGGACTAACATCATCACACATGAGACACACCATTATAGAACAGGAGACAATAACACATTTATACTGCATGTGATTATCATAAAGTGGTTATCCCGACAAGCTAGTCTGACCTGGTTGGTACCGATGGATTCATCAGGTTTTCTAGTTTCATATGATATCTGTCTGTCTGTCTTTAGCTGTAGAACTGAGCCCGTTACAGCCTCTGAAAGACAGTAAAGTCGGTCCTTGTTAAACACAGTGCACGTATACCAGCCGAGACAGCCAGAGAACAAACACTTCTGTTTGTCAGTTGATTAAACACAACTTTATTTAGGGAAATGCACCATGTGATAACAAACCGGTCCTTAAAACTAGATTTAACACAGAGCTCTGGACCAGTTCAGGTCCAAAGTGGGTCAGTAATCCTAAAAACAGCTAACCTGAGAGCTGGTTGGCCTCGGGCCGTCAGATGGAGATCAGGTTCCTCTCCGTCAACAAACTGCACAAACAAAACTGTCAAAGTTTTTCAAACATAGAAGAAAAACAGAAATGTCCTGTTTGTGTTTATTCAGTGATGTCACTCAGAAGGAAAGAATGGATGATTTAGTTTTTGTCATTTGCACCATGTGACCATGTTTCAGCCCTTCATTAAGTTATTTCACTCAATCTGGGAAAGAAAAACTAAAAAGTAAAAGACAGGTGAGAGTTTACTTTTTTTTGTATGTTTTAAGACTATAACCCCTTTTACACCTGGCGTTAAAATGTGTTTCTGTCACGGCTGTCAAACGTAACGCAAATTTGTTTTAACGCCACAAATTTCTTTAATGCATTAACGCAATCGATCTTTCGGAGGTTGTAGCGGCTCAGTTTCATGAGCCTGATGGAACCTGATGAATCCATCGGTAACAATCATGTCATACTAGCTTCTAGTGAAGGAGGTTAAATAACGGTCCGGACTTACGCTTGTCCGAAAAATGTCAGAAAAAAAAGTCTGAAAAATGTCCGTAAAAAAGTCCAAAAAAATTCTGAAAATTGTCCAAAAAAAGTCCAACAAAAGTCCGGAAAATGCCCGAAAGAATGACAGAAGAAAAGTCAGATCCTGGTATCATATGAAACTATAAACCTGATGAATCCATCGGTACCAACCAGGTCAGACTAGCTGGTGATGAAGGAGGTTAAATAACGCTCCAAAGTTACGTTAAATTTTGGCGAGGAAAAACTGTCATGTCCATCTTCAAAGGGGTCCCTTGACCTCTGACCTCCAGATATGTGAATGTAAATGGGTTCTATGGGTACCCACGAGTCTCCCCTTTACAGACATGCCCACTTTATGATAATCACATGCTGTTTGGGGCAAGTCATAGTGAAGTCAGCACACTGACACACTGACAGCTGTTGTTGCCTGTTGGGCTGCAGTTTGCCATGTTATGATCTGAGCATATTGTTTTATGCTAAATGCAGAACCTGAGAGGGTTTCTGGATGATATTTTTCTGACTTTTTTTTTTTTTCTTTTATACATTTTTTGGACATTGTCAATTTTTTTCGCATTCTTTGAATTTTTTTTTTGTTTGTTTGTTTTTTTTAACATTTTTCAGACTTTTTTTTTTTTTTTTTTTTTTTTTTTTTAAATTTTTCGGAAATTTTTCAATTTTTTTTTTTTTACATTTTTCAGACTTTTTTCTGGAAATGTTTTGTCATTTTTCGGGTATTTTTTAAAAAAAATTTCGACCTTCTTTGAACCTTATTTTTTTTTTTTTTTTACATTTTTCAGACTTTTTTGGGACATTTTTCTAACTTCTTTTGACATTTTCGGACATTTTTTTTTACATTTTTCGGATATTTTAGAAAATCCTTTTTTTTTTTTTACATTTTTCAGACTTTTTTTGGGTCATTTTTCGAACTTTTTTTTTTTTTACATTTGATGGTTTCTGGACAATATCTGTCATTGTTTTGTGTTGTTAACTGGTTTACAATAATAAATATATACATACATTTGCATAAAGCAGCATATTTGTCCACTCCCATGTTGATAAGAGGATTAAATACTTGACTAATCTCTCTTTAAGGTTAATTTAGAACAGATAAAAATGTGTGATTAATCATGATTAAATATTTTAAAAGACTGACAGCTCTAAAATAAATAAATAAATAGATGAATAAATATGAGCAGATATTATTTGTGTGTTTTGATCTGACTTGATGTCAGTCTGGGAACATAAACTGAACTGAACATCAGATCCTGGTTTAGAGTCTGCATGGAGGCGTGGTCCTCACCGCCTGCTCTGATTGGTTCAGAGATCTGGACCCACTGACCTCTCAGACTCCAGGATGTTTCAGTCAGCAGACGGATGCTGCCGGCGGCGACGCCTCCTCCTCAAACACAGTCTATAAACACACACATCCTCGTATATACGTACAAAGATTCACAACCATAAACCTTCACACATCAGACAGACTGAACCGCAAGAATCCCAGTCTGAACTACAAACACCAGAACCCCCTTTACGTCCAGGGTCCAGGATGTGGTTAGCCTAGCTTAGCACAAAGACTGAAAGCAGGGGTAAACTGCTAGCATAGCTCCTTCAAAGTAAACCCCAAGAACACATTTCATACAAAGACTAAAGAAAGAAACCTCTTCCTGTCCCTCCAGCTGTATGAGATCCTGGCCAGGACTCCGTACGGTTCGGTGAAAAGGGGGCAAGTGGGAATCGATCGTCTACTGAGTGAGAAAGTCTTCACCGCCGCCTACCCGCTACATGAGGTGAGCTTTAAACCATAACCCCTCCCCAACCTTTACCTCTTAACCCTCTCCTTCCCTAAACCCAAACACAACCTTCCTCTGCTTTTGAGCTTCTCAGTATCCGGACAAGCTAGCTAGCTAACTAGCAGCGTAGGAGTCGGCTAATCTGGTCCCGTTGGTTAATGTTAACTTCCTCCTCTCCCACTGGTGATCCTGGAGAGTGAGTGACAGCACATATTGAGAGAAACTAGGATTTTCTTCAGCCATTGTTAAAAAAAACAAGCCAACAATACTTGCTAGCCAGCGTTAACTAAATACTAAATACGTTACTAACAGAAAGGCGTCTATCCAGACTGAAAACCAACCTTGTATTCTGTTTCCAGGGGGATTTCCACCTGCCGACCCCCCCGGTGCCCCCCCAGTGTTTAGGCCTGAGAAGGATCCTGTACTCGTACTGGGCCAAATGGTCCTCCTGGAGACGCTACCAACCTCTGGATCACATCAGGGAGTACTTCGGAGAGAAGATAGCGCTTTACTTTGCCTGGCTCGGTAACTACACCAACCAACCAGCTAACCACTGCTAACTAAACCTCTTCCCCACAGCTTGTTTCAACAGTAACTGTCTGACTGCAGGTTTCTACACCGGCTGGCTGCTGCCGGCCTCTCTGGTCGGGACTCTCATCTTCTTGTTTGGGTTCTGGGTCATGGCCACCGACGTTCCAGCGTAAGTATGAACTGGCTCTCACCTTTTAACATCAAATATGTAAGGGATAATGTACAGCTAGCGGGTCATTGTAGTGAAAGAATCCCCTTCAGGGCGATGCAGCATCGCCCTGAAGGGGATTCTTTCACTACAATGACCCGCTAGCTGTACATTATCCCGCTTATTACACGGCTACTTACTGAAGAAACCAATATTTTGACGCAAAAACGGTCCGCCAGAGTCCGACATCAGAGCTGCGCCCATAGCAACAGTCTGTTCTACATAGCAACGGTCTGTTATACAGAATAACAGACCGCAGAACGCCGTGATTGACCAATCAGAATTGAGTATTCAACACAGCCGTGTAATAATTTGTTATAACAAGCATCAGTATCCCACAATCAGCGTCTTGTTTAATAGAGCGTTTTAGGGATTTCTGTAGGCCAACCAGGAAGTTACGAGGGAAACAGGAAGTGCTAAAATGCTGACTCGTTTCTGGGTTTTAGGACTCATTCCTGTAGCGCTCTATTGATATCTGAGCTTTCGCACGGTGAATAAAGGAGTCAACCAATCGTGCATCGTAATTTGTGAAATTATAAAGTCGTAAATTTGCAAGGAAAAAAATTGCAAGGCTTCAAAATTCACCAGTGGGATATTTACTGACGTATTTCATATCGTAGAACAAAACATCTAACACATCTAACTAAAAGCCATTGACTTCCAGTCGAGGGAACAGGACGTGATGAAGTGCTAACTCGTTTCTGGGTTTTAGGACTCATTCCTGCAGCGCTCTATTGATATCTGAGCTTTCACACAGCGAATAAAGGCCTCAACCAATCACGTTGTGCATCGTAAATTTGAAAAAAAATTGAAATTTCTGAGATTATAAACTTGTAAATTTGCGAGAAGTAAATCATAAAGACACATAAAGGCTTCAAAATTCACCGGTGGGATATTTACTGACGTATTTCATATCGTAGAATGAGAATCTCTTCAGCTTGTGTTAACCACAGACCGGATTTCAGACTTCTGACTAAAAAACCCATTGACCTCCAGACGAGGGAACAGGAAGTGACATCATGCTGACTCACTTCCTGGTTTTAGGACTCGTTCCTGTAGCTCTCTGTGATACTTTCAGGTGATCATCACCTCAGAGATTCATCTTGAACCTTCTTCTTTTCTATCAACATTTTTCCTCCTGAACAAATCATTTAGAAATACATTTCTCTCCGCTAATATGCTGACGACACTCAACTTTATCTACGCACACGATTAACGCTTGTTCACTATTTATTGTTAACTGTGTGTGTGTGTGTGTGTGTGTGTGTGTGTGTGTGTGTGTGTGTGTGTGTGTGTGTGTGTGTAGGAAGGAGTTGTGTAACAGTGGAGACAGCTTCATCATGTGTCCTCTCTGTAACATCTGCTCCCTCTGGAACTACTCCAGCATCTGTGTCACCTTCAAGGTATTTATCACATTTTACACATCTGGTAACATCTGTTAGTGTGGAGCAGCCTTTATGCAATCACACCACCACCTGTCTGTCTGTCCACCTGTCTGTCTGTCCACCTGTCTGTCTGTGTGTCTCTGCAGGCGGGCATCATGTTTGATAACGGAGGAACAGTGTTTCTCAGTGTCTTCATGTCTCTGTGGGCCGTCACCTTTCTGGAGTACTGGAAGAGAACGTGTTCAGCTTTGTCTCTCCACTGGGACTGCTCCGCCTTCCAGGACATGGAGGTACCTGTCTCACACCTCACCTGTCTCACACCTCACCTGTCTCACACCACACCTGTCTCACACCTCACCTGTCTCACACCACACCTGTCTCATTTGACCAAATATGAGTGATTTAAGTCAACACTGTGCACATAATTCAATGTAACTTTGATGTTATGAATTTGTGACGACCACTGAACACAAGTAGCAGGACGACATTAGGTTGTTATTAGAGCTGTCAACGTTAACCCCGTAATAACACGTCAACGCCGTAATAACACGTTAACGCCATAATAACATGTTGACGCAAATTCGTTATAACGCCACTAATTTCTTCAACGCATTAACGCAATCAATATTTCGGAGGTTGTAGCGGCTCAGTTTTAAAGCTAGAGTGAAGATACTGGTATCATAGTAAACTATAAAACCTGATGAATCCATCGGTACCAACCAGGTCAGACTAGCTGGTCATGAAGGAGGTTAAATAACGCTACAAACTTAGAGTAAATTTTGGCGAGGAAAAACTGTCATGTCCATTTTCAAAGGGGTCCGCTTGACCTCTGACCTCCAGATATGTGAACGTTTGAGGGCTTTGTCCAAAAAAATGTCTGAAAAATGTCAAGTAAAAAGTCCAAAAAAGTCCGAAAAATGTCCAAAAGTGGTCCGAAATAAAAGTCCCAAAAATGTCTGAAAGAAAGTCTCAAATTTTTTTCGAAAAAAATGTCTGAAAATGTCCGAAAAAAGTCTGAAAAATGTCAGAAAATTTCAGAAAAAAGCCCCAAAAATGTCCAAAAAAAGTCGTGAAATAAGTCAGAAAATTGTCAAAAAAAAGTCCAACAAAAGTCGGGAAAATGTCCGAAAAAGTCAGAAAAAAGGCGGAAAAAAAGTCTGAAAATTGTCCAAAAAAGTAAAAAAAAAAAGTAAAAAAAAGTCTGGAAAATCTCTCTTTAAGGTTCATTTGATAAGAAAAGAATTTGCGATTAACTATCTTAAATCGATTGACGGCCCTAATTGTGTTATTAATAAATATATGATGCATTAAATGTGTTTCTGGGAGGTTGTGATTGTCCTCCGTCTCTCCTCCACAGGAGCGACCGCGTCCAGAGTTCACGACCATGGCGCCGATGACCATGAGGAACCCAGTGACCGGAGCGGAGGAACCGTACTTCCCTGAAAATAAACGAGTCAACAGAATTATGACCGGCTGCATGGTCATCCTCATTATGGTGAGTCTGCTGACCTTTGACCCTTAACCTCAGACTGGAGGGTTTCCACCACGTCCAACGATCACTTTATCCTGACAGGAGGAAAACAACCAATCAGAGCTGATCTGGAGTCTGCCGTCTCTGAGCAGCTGTCAATCACTCGCGAACTCCGATCAATCGGTCAAACTAGGCAGCGCTGATCAGATATGAATTAATATTCTGTTACTGTAATGACTATTTCTCTCCTCAGATGTTCTCAGAATCATCTTGTAGTTACTGTTTAGCTATAAAATGAGAAAGTTTGTGACCCGGCAGCCATGTTGAGATTTGTTGAGGAAATACCAAGCACCGCCCACCAGCCGGTGCACAGCCAATAGGAACGCTCTCTCTCTCTGAAATGACCTGTGATTGGTCAAAATCTCCCGTCACAGACTAGATTTTCTAAAGCCTGAAAACAGAGCCATGAGGAGGAGCAGAAGTCTAGTTTTGAACTACAATATGCTGAAAGGTTATTATGGGATGTTTAGCCAAATGATGCCAAAAACATTCTGCCTACTACAGCTTTAATGAACAAAACTCATTAATTATAGCTCAAATTACAACGTGCTGTATTAAGTTCACTGTGAACCTCATTATCATCGTCCAATCACAGTTCTTCTAACAGAGTTGAACTTCCTGTGTGCAGGTTGGCATGGTGCTGATGTTCCTGATCGCCATCATTCTGTATCGCACCATCATCAGAGTCATCATCTCCAAGTCTGACAGCTTCTTAACGCACTCTGTGAGTACGACGCAACGCAGCGCAGCGCAACGCAGCGCAGCGCAACGCAACGCAGCGCAACGCAACGCAGCGCAACGCAACGCAACGCAGCGCAACGCAACATAACGCAACGCAACGCAACACAGCGCAACGCAACATAACGTAGCGCAACGCAGCGCAGCGCAGCGCAGCGCAACGCAGCGCAGCGCAACGCAACGCAGCGCAACGCAACGCAGCGCAACGCAACGCAGCGCAACGCAACGCAGCGCAGCGCAACACAATGCAACACAACACAATGCAACACAAGACAATGCAACACAACACAATGCAACACAACACAACGCAACGGCATGCAACACAATACAACGCAATGCAACATAACACAATGCAACACAACGCAACACAACGCAACATAACGCAACGCAATATAACGCAATGCAACGCAAAGTAACGCAACGCAACACAAAGTAACGCAACGCAACATAACGCAACATAACGCAACGCAACACAGCGCAACACAACGCAACGCAACGCAACACAACACAACGCAACACAACACAACGCAACACAACACAACGCAACACAACACAACGCAACGCAACGCAACGCAACACAATGCAACACAACACAACGCAACGCCATGCAACACAATACAGCGCAATGCAACATAACACAACACAAAGTAGCGCAGTGCAACGCATTGCAATGCAATGCATCGCAATGCAATGCAATGCAACGCAATGCAATGCAACGCCACGCAGTGAAACATAGCACAACGCAGCGCAACGCAATGCAATGCAACGCAACACAACACAGTGCAACGCAACACAACACAACGCAACACAACGCAACGCAGCGCAACGCAACGCAACACAATACAACGCAATGCAACATAACACAACACAACGTAGCGCAGTGCAACGCAATGCAATTCAATGCAACGCAACGCAACGCAGTGCAACATAACATAACACAACGCAGCGCAACTCAATGCAATGCAACGCAACACAACACAGTGCAACGCAACGCAACACAACATTACACAACGCAACACAGCGCAACGCAATGCAACACAGTACAACGCAATGCAACATAATACAACACAACGTAGCGCAGTGCAACGCAATGCAATGCAATGTAACGCAACGCGACGCAGTGCAACATAACACAATGCAGCACAACGCAATGCAATTCAATGCAATGCAAAGCAATGCAACGCAACGCAATGCAACGCAACGCAATGCAACGCAACGCAATGCAACGCAACGCAATGCAACGCAACGCAATGCAACGCAACGCAATGCAACGCAACGCAACAGAGCTAGTTGCTAAAGTGTTTCTTTAAGGTTTAACAGAAACAGGCTTCAGGACGCTTCTCCTCAACTCACTTCACATTTCTGTTTTATATTGACCTGATTTTAAACAATGTTTCTGTGTGTGTGTGTGTGTGTGTGTGTGTGTGTGTGTGTGTGTGTGTGTGTGTGTGTGTGTGTGTGTGTGTGTGTTTGTGTGTGCATGTGTGTGTTTAGGCCAGGAGGATAGCCAGTATTTCAGGATCTGTGTTGAACCTGTTGGTCATCCTCATCTTGTCCAAAGTTTACACCTCACTGGCCCACATTCTCACCCGCTGGGGTGAGTCAACCCTTCCTCCTCACCCTCCTCTTCCTCCTCACCCTCCTCATCCTCAGTTTTACTCTCATAGTCACATTTTAGTAATTTAACTTTCACTTTTATTCTAGTTTAGATGAATAAAAACTAAAGACATGATGTAAATTTGGTCATTTTCTATTGTTTAATTAGTCGTTTATTTGTCAAATTGTGTGTTCAGTGTGTAGTATTATGGTACGTAGTGTATTCAGTGAGTAGTATTATGGTATGTAGTGTTTTCAGTGGGTAGTATTATGGTATGTAGTCAGATGATGATGCTGTTGTTGTTGTTCCTGTCAGAGATGCATCGGACTCAGACTAAATATGAAGACATGTTCATCTTCAAAGTTTTCGTCTTCCAGTTCGCCAACTTCTACTCGTCTCCAGTTTACATCGCCTTCTTCAAAGGCAGGTGAGAAGTGCTTCGACCAACCGAGTTTTATCAGCTGCTTTGTGAACTTTGAATTAAAGCAGCAGTTAGATGACAGGACGAGTGACAGCGCCTCCTGCAGGCTGATGTTCAGGGTCCCACTGAAAAATCAGACAATCCCGTTTGTATCCTCTTCCATCTGATGGAGTGAAGCAGACATAAAAACATGGAGTCAGTGGAAACATCAGAGATACATGATGCTGACAGACGGAGAGGAATAACTTCATGATGTACGTTTGTCTCTGTTCAGGTTCATCGGTCACCCTGGAAACTACGAAACTGTGTTTGGAGTTCGCAACGAAGACGTGAGTCTGTCACATTCTGGTACTGATGAAGATGATGATGATGATTTCCTACATATACAGATCAGCAGAACAGCAGAATGTATATATACTGTATATATGTATATATATATATATATATATATATATATATATATATATATATATAAATCAAGCAAATAACAATAATATGTTTAATAAATCTTAGTCATAAGATGTATCTTGAGAGAATGAGATAACATGTTGTAATGATCAAATTAAATCGTGTGAGATAAATGAACTATTAGCACGCTTTCCAAAATAATAGTAACATAATTATAAAAATAGAAATGTGATGCAAACTGCTGTGTTATTAACTGAGTATTAATTATAAAGACCTGCTTTATGATAGATGTATTTGCATCTTTATCTATCTTTATCTGTGGTTATAACACGGCTTTATTCAATACTCGTTTCTGATTGGTCAGTTACGGCACGCTACAGTCTGTTATTTCTTTATAACAGACCGTTGCTGCGTATAGCACACCGTTGCTACGTATAGCACACCGTTGCTACGTATAACAGACCGTTGCTACGTATAACAGACCGTCGCTACGTATAACAGACCGTTGCTACGTTTAACAGACCGTTGCTACGTATAACAGACCGTTGCTACGTATAACAGACCGTTGCTATGTATAACAGACCGTCGCTACGTATAAAAGAACGTCGCTACGTATAACAGACCGTCGCTAGGTATAACAGACCGTTGCTACGTATAGCAGACCGTCGCTACGTATAACAGACCGTCGCTACATATAACAGACCGTCGCTACGTATAAAAGAACGTTGCTACGTATAACAGACCGTTGCTACGTATAACAGACCGTCGCTACGTATAAAAGAACGTCGCTACGTATAACAGACCGTCGCTACATATAACAGACCGTCGCTACGTATAAAAGAACGTCGCTACGTATAACAGACCGTCGCTACATATAACAGACCGTCGCTAGGTATAACAGACCGTTGCTAAGTATAACAGACCGTCGCTACGTATAACAGACCGTCGCTACATATAACAGACCGTCGCTAGGTATAACAGACCGTTGCTAAGTATAACAGACCGTCGCTACATATAACAGAACGTCGCTAGGTATAACAGACCGTTGCTACGTATAACAGACCGTCGCTACGTATAAAAGAACGTCGCTACGTATAACAGACCGTCGCTACATATAACAGACCGTCGCTACGTATAAAAGAACGTCGCTACGTATAACAGACCGTCGCTACATATAACAGACCGTCGCTAGGTATAACAGACCGTTGCTACGTATAACAGACCGTCGCTACGTATAACAGACCGTCGCTACATATAACAGACCGTCGCTAGGTATAACAGACCGTTGCTACGTATAACAGACCGTCGCTACGTTTAACAGACCGTTGCTACGTTTAACAGACCGTTGCTACGCATAACAGACCGTTGCTACGTTTAACAGACCGTTGCTACGTTTAACAGACCGTTGCTACGCATAACAGACCGTTGCTACGTAAAGCAGACCGTTGCTAGGTAAAGCAGACCGTTGCTAAGTAGCCGTGTAATAAGCGGGATAATGTACAGCTAGCGGGTCATTGATGTGAAAGAATCCCCTTCTGTCGAGGGTTTATTTCACAACAATCACCCGCTAGCTGTACATTATCTCTCACTTGATGTTGGATTCTAGCGTCTGTATTTGTGTTGGTGTGTTCCAGTGTGGAGCAGGTGGATGTCTGTATGAACTGGCCCTGGAGCTGCTGATCATCATGGTTGGAAAACAGCTGATCAACAACGCCCAGGAGTTCATTGTCCCGTAAAAACAAACACTGACACACAAGCACTCAGAGGGAACGAGATAATAGAACAACAATATGGATCATGTTTTGTGTTAACATGTGACAACAAGATAAAAAATTGTGCAGTGGTCGTCATCTTGACCTCATGAAGGTCATATGTTGGACTGAAACACAAAGTCATGTGAACTGACTCTCTGATAACTGTGCGTTCCAAAACCCATACTACAATCCTCTGCACAGTAGATATATGAGCAAGAAGGTCAAAGTTCATGATAGTGTTATGATGAAGCAGTACGTCCCCACTGGATGTATACTGCAGGAAGCAGTACGTGCTTTGTAAGGGCAGCTGCACTAAAAGTAAAAATAAAAAGTATGAGATTTGGAACACACTCTGACTGACGGTTCATTATTTGGCAGGAAGGTGAAGTCGTGGTGGCATAAGAAGAAGATGGGATCTCATCTGAAGGAGGTGAAGGAGGAGCGAGGAGAGGAGGCTCAGAGGGAGGAAGAGGAGGGGGTTTCTCCCTGGGAGGCAGATTACCAGCTGCTGGTCTGTGAGGGACTCGTCAGTGAGTACCTGGAGATGGGTGAGTCCTGCTCTGTTGGATTTATCCTCCTGGGTCTGCCGGACGGGTGGGGTTATGTGACTCCTCTGTGTGAATCCTCCTCAGTGATCCAGTATGGTTTCATCACCATCTTCGTGGCGGCGTGTCCTCTCGCTCCTCTCTTCGCTCTCATCAATAACTGGGTGGAGATCCGTTTGGACGCCCAGAAGTTTGTGACTGAATATCGCCGCCCGGTGGCGGAGCAAGCGAAGGACATCGGCATCTGGTTCCCCATCCTGCAGTTCATCACTCACGCGGCCGTCCTCAGCAACGTAAGACTCTCTCTGTCCCTGTTTGTCCAGCTCTGTGAGGACATGTTACAGATTTATTTTATCACTTCTTCAAAGAGCTGACTAGGTTAATCAGCAGCCAATAGGATCTGACCTTCTCCTGACCTTTTTGACCTCTGTCACCAGGCTTTCATCATCGCGTTCACCTCGTCCTTCTTGCCTCGTCTGTACTACCGCTACACCAGAGACAGCACGCTGAGCGGTTACATCAACTTCACCCTGGCAAACTCTCCAC
>CAKAOJ020000497.1:242500-260000 GCA_916701645.2 Sebastolobus alascanus
TTTCGCTTTAAAGACAAATGCACAGGTTTGAAGAATGTTGATGTCAAATATAGTCAATAACTGTAATTTTAGAAGAACGGCTGGTCATGTTGGAGAAAAAGAAAATCCTTCACATGTTGTGTTACTGCAGGAACCTCCAGTACTGGTTTATCTCAGTTTATCTCAGCCTTCTCATGCTTCTCTTATATCACCAGTTGACAATAAAATGTCTTTATTTTTCAGACCTTCTCTCTTATTGGCTTCCTTTTCTCGAAGAATAATTCACCACTACAAAAAAATATTTTCTTCTTCTCATCAGCTCTTCTGATACCCAACGCTCATTGATTTGGAGCATTTTTATTATTTAACTCAGTGATTCCCAACCAATTTTCCTTGAAGCCCCCCTACTTGTATCTAAGAAAAGCTGACCCCCCCCCTCATATTTTCAGACGTCATCAACCTAAAAGAAATTACAAATCCTCGAACAAAGTCCTCAATTTGAGTAAAATGAATCAGTGTATTAAATTTCTCTTTTTTTTTAATAATTCTTTGATGAATATAACTCGTCAGTTCCTCCCTCTGTGCGCAGTGAACATGTTTGTTTTTGAAAGGCTAAACTCCAACAAATATGGACTGAAGCAAGTTTAAATATGTATTGCTGTGTTGAGGCTTCGGAGCGCGTGTCCAGTAATCCAGGAAGTTTTCTGTGAAGCTCGTATCGTCTTAGACAATTGACGTAATTGAAGACGCCCCAAAGCCAAAAACACAGTTGAGAAATTATTGTTCCTGAATCAAATCGAATAAAGTAATAAAGAATAAAGTCTCCCCTCTTATCATTGTCCTGTAGTTACACAAGCACATTCCCTGTTAAACCCCTACCACTTTAGAGTTTTAGAATATTGCCCATTTTGCCATTATTATGATACTATTAACTTTATTTATTATTGATTAATTTACCAGTAGGCCTACACACAAGACAATTATAGTTTATCATACACTTATGTTATACAATCATAATAAAGGCTACTTGCCAGAAAATATATTATATTGATATAAATGGATAAGCCTACATGAAACTTTTTTTATTATTATTTATTTATTGTCGACAGTCATTATTCCAAAGCCTTTACTGGTGGAAAATACATTAGCCTATATCACAGATCATATGGTTGAGATCATCTGTAGTTTATCTGCCTGTTTACACTCTTTGACCAACAGGTGGTTTCGTGTTCACATGAAGCCTCGTGAAATGAACCCTTTTGAGAACCAATTCGCTGGAGAGCTTCATGAAGCTTCATCTCACCATCACTAGTAAAATTGAGCACATGGGCCAAGTATTTTAATGTGCATTATCTTTTTTATGTTATAAAGAAGACCTTAATCTGTAATTTAAGCCATTTGTTCAACTGGTTTACCTTCCTCTACCCACTGAAGACTGGTGATTATTGCTGTGAGCTCTGCTGTATGAAACGTTTCAAATCAAGTAAACAATAAAACATTTTTTAAATCAACTTTATTTACATCACATGATGCACAACGACAACACTCAAAACTCTACACCTATGCATGGAACACTTGACAAACAAACCTGTTTTCTAAAGCCTGAAAACAGAGACATGATGAGGAGCAGAAGTCTAGTTTTCTCTCAGAACACTTGAATTACAATATGATGAAAAGTTATTATGGGATTTTTGCCAAATTACGGCAAAAAATTGTTGCATATACTGCCGCTTTAACTATAATTATTACCTTTCATCTCCGTCATATAGAAATATAAATGAATTACTGATATAGTTATCCTTATCAAAATATAAATTCATTATCAGTCAAGAATACCAAATCATTACTTAATTTTGAGCAAACCAGATAAATAAATAAATAAACAGTAATAAATAAATAAACAGTGACCCCTGTAAACACCTGGTGATTGTCAAACCCCCCCCCACCCCACCCCACCTCATCCCTGTACTTTGATAAAATCATGTCTTTATATTTATTTTAAACTGCTCTGTGTGTTGTGTTTCCCGGTCAGGCGCTCTGCGGACTCCTAAACCCCGCTGTGTGTGTGTGTGTGTGTGTGTGTGTGTGTGTGTGTGTGTGTGTGTGTGTGTGTGTGTGTGTGTGTGAGAGAGACGTTAGGACCTCCTCCTCCTCCGACACACAGCAGCAGCAATGGCGGAACCGACCAGCGAAGACCGGGACACGGCCTACCCATTCTTCGGCGGCAGCAGAGGGTGAGTCTCCGCTCCACACCGCAGCTCAGACACTGACCCCAGGACCCGGGAAAGGGCGCCGTGTTTCCCCGCTGCTATCCGTCCCGGAGCCTCGGTGCGGGGCGACCAGGCCCCGGAGCTCCTCCGCGGAGGAGCAGCGGGGAGGCCCGGGGCAGCAGCTAGGAAACACCGCGGTCTAACAGGCTAGCTGTTAGCATTGGGGCTAGCGGGAGTGAACGGAGCTAACAGGCTAACTGTTAGCATTGGGCTAGCGGGAGTAAACGGAGCTAACAGGCTAACTGTTAGCATTGGGGCTAGCGGGAGTGAACGGAGCTAACAGGCTAACTGTTAGCATTAGGCTAGCGGGAGTGAACGGAGCTAACAGGCTAGCTGTTAGCATTGGGCTAGCGGGAGTAAACGGAGCTAACAGGCTAACTATTAGCAGAGGGGGAGGCCCGGGTCAGCAGCTAGGAAACACCGCGGTCCCGGAGCTAACAGGCTAACTGTTAGCAGAGGGGGGGCTAGCGGGAATAAAACGGGACACATGTGGCGGTGATCGCACCGGATCTCGGCGGTAAAGTAAGGTGTACCTGTGCCGTGTTGGTGGCAGTGAACCGGCCCCGGTGAGAGGCCGGAGGGGAGCCGGGGACAGGAGGCCGCAGCAGGTGGAGGTGGTGGCAGGGCTGCAGACTGCCCGCATGGCTGCATCATGTGTCCGCAGCTGCACCTAGCTCCCAGAACATGAGGCAGGGCTTCGATCAGCACTATTGGTTATTGATCGGTTGATGTTTATGCTGGCTGCTCCGTTATTTACAGTGTGTTTTAGCTGCAGTCTGGTGAGTGGAGCCTGTTTGAGAGGTTTCTGTAGGACGTCTGCAGGAAGCATTTTATCTGTTTGTTCAGTAGCAGAGTTTAGTTCAAAGATTTACTGACCTTCTAATAATTTACATGATCAATGAATCTGCCTTTTATCGATCAGTGAATGATTTGATCTATTAAACAACACAAACCAGTAAAAGTTGTCTTCAGATTTCATAGATATTCAGTTAACTGATCAGTGATCAGAGGATGATGAGTGGGAGATCAATAGGTGATCAGCAGAAGAAGAAGAAAGGCACTTTATTAATCCCAGAGGGGAAATACAATTTTTTCACTCTGTTATTTACATAGTACACACAGGCCCGAAATACACAAACAGGACCTATATACATGCATTAATGGAGAGATGTCAGAGCAGTTGGGGGTTTGGTGCCTTGCTCAAGGGCACCTCGGCAGTGCCCAAGAGGCAAACTAGCATCTCTCCACAGTTCACACTCAGTACTTGGTCCATGCGGGGACTTGAACCGACGACCCTCCGGTTCCCAAGCCAAGTCCCTGTGGACTGAGCTACTGCCGCCCCCCCTCAAGTTGTTGCTGAATCATTTTCTATTGATTAACTTTATCGATTAGTCTCTGAAGATCCGTATATCAGAAGTTCTGCTGATGAATAAATAAACCAACTTATGTGCTTAACAATAAATAATTTGTTGTATTCGTTTAGGCAACGTTAGATTAAATGTAATAATAATAATGTAATAGAAACATTATTAAATCTTCAGTGATTTATATGAGTTATGACAGAATAATATATTTAATAGGGATGGAAAGCTGCAGGTAAAGAACGAGGACTATTGTTATTAATGATTAATCTGTATCGTTTAAAAGTATCTTCAGATATCTTGTTTTGTTCGACCGCAAGTTTTACAAAGAAAAGCAGCAAATCCTCATTTTGGCTTTTAACAACTTTTGCTTGAAGAATGACAAACGATTAAAAAGTAATAATAGTCGATAGATTAACCCATTTGTGCCATAAGATTATATTTACTATGACGAGGAAAGATGCCCAAACATCTGATCTGATTGGTCTCGATTGGTACGGACGTACTTTGGGCAACTATCTAACAGCACAACTTTGAATTTTTTAGATCACATGAAAAAAAAATTTGAAATTGTATACTCCAACTATGTACTAATACTACATATCTTTGATATTCAACTTGTTGTGAGTTCATCGATACCAAATACTTGATTGTGCTCCTTGTAGAGATCCAGATGTTTTTCTTATCGTACTTTATCTAGTATTTGGACACATGATGGGACGACTGTTTTATTATTATCAGTACACACGTTTGAGGGATTTGCATTGAAGCTAATGGAGAATCAAACGAATGCTGTATGACATATAATAGATCTGTGCAACTTGTATTTATATGGAATATGTAGATAGGAGCTCCACACATGTGTGTACTGAAAATAATAAAACTCCATAAATGTTTACTGCGTATTCTAGAGCATTTTCTATTAGGGGCGTAACGATTCATCTACTACATCAATCTATCGATTTATATTCCTACGATCCAACTGCATCGATCGGTGCTCCGCAGGTTGTCCTTCACGGGAGACGTTTATCGATCTGAAATCGATTGTATTGATACTAAGGATTTACACCTCGTATTTAAGCACGACAAACGTTATATGGACGTATATTTTAGCACTTTTATTAGTAAAGAAATGTTAAACGTTACTCCGGTTTCTCCATGTGTATGACGTCATCGACATGCTCCGGCAGCGCCGATCTCAGAAAGACGACAACAAAACGCAGCAGGCTGATGGCGAGGAAGAGCGAGACCAGAGAGAGATTCTCAGGCTGCGTTCGAGTTCCAGCGGGTGGAAACATTTTTTTTTTTTTTTTTTTAAAGGAAGATGTCCTCGGTTAATCACTCGCTGTTTGCAGAACATGTAAAGGTCAGATAAAATACAACGGCAACACGACCAATCTTTCCACGCACCTCCTGAGACGCCACGGGATTTCTAAAACCGAACGCACAGGTAACTCTCGCAGCGTTCCCGCGGCGCCGGCTAGCTCTGCAAAAGCCTCGCCAACATTTTAGGTTAGAAATTAGGCCAAAACTCACCGAGGGCTAAAGACATCACGGCATCCACTGGCAGGTTTACCACGTACCTCGCCGTCCACACCTCTCAGAACAACGAGTGGCGATCGCGTTGATCCGGAATGGATTATGAAAAGTTTTGTTTTGCAAACCAGATCCTGACCAGATCCTGACCTGCTCTGTCAGATCAGATCAGATATTTATTTCACCGTCACACTGATTGAATTTTTGGCAAAAAAAAAAAAGTTACTGTATCGATTTCAAGTCATTGAATCGTATCGTATCGTATCGTACCGTATTGTATCGTAAAGTATCGTATCGTATCGTATTGTAACGTATTGTATCGTAAAGTATCGTATCGTATCGTATCGTATCGTAACGTAACGTATCGCTCTAGATGAGCCAAACATCCTCCTTGAATCGTATCAGGACCGTGGAAAAGTGAAACGTATTGTATCGTTGTAAAAACGTATCGTTACAGCGCTGATTTTCTACCATTTTTGAAAAAAACAGTCGTCCCATCGTGTGCCCAAAGACTAAATATAGTACGATAAGAAAAAAATTTGTTTGACCGATTTTTTTAAATGTCTTCAGATTTGTGCTGAGGTAAGACCAGAGGACATTTTCACCAAACTTTCCAAGGAAGTTTATAATTTTAGTGGGTTAATCAACTAATGGACTGTTTCAGCTCTACGATCAGCAGAAACATATTTTGTTCTGATTTAACAGAAATTGAACTCATCACATGAATCAATCGTTTATTGATTTCTGGTTGCTTTTAAAGAACTTTTCTAACTGGTCACACACAGAATACAACATTTAGTTAACAGTTGATCTCATGATGTGCTGGTGGAAATGTTCTGTCTCAGTGATTCAAACTAAATCAGTTTGTTTTTGAAGTCTTAACATTTGGGCTGAAGTAATTTGCTGGTCAACAGAAGTTTGAATATCTGATGCATGTTCCCGTCTTTAATGAGCAGCAGATGAATAGAGAATGAACTGATGATTTGGAGCTGGAGACACTGATGTGATCCTCTTCCAGTCCAGCAGAGAGCGCAAACACTTTGTCTTCAGTGTGTCTGTGGTTGCAGGAGAACAAGTTTACCTGTTACCTCAGGTGACCTCCGTGTCATCTCTCTCTGGGATGTTGCAGCTCTGCAGTGCTGCAACAAGTATTCACATGTTTTACTTCATTGAAGAAGTACAGTTACACGTTAAAGTCCTGCATTCAAAATTATATTAAAAATAATAGAGCTGTCAATCGATTAAAATATTTAATCACATCAATCACACATATATTTATCTGTTCTAAATGAACCTTAAAGGGAGATTTGTCAAGTATTTAATACTCTTATCAACATGGGAGTGGACAAATATGCTGCTTTATGTAAATGTATGTATATATTTATTATTGTAAATCAATTAACAACACAAAACAATGACAGATATTGTCCAGAAACCCTCACAGGTTCTGCATTTAGCATAAAACAATATGCTCAGATCATAACATGGCAAACTGCAGCCCAACAGGAACCATATGTACAAAATACATCTATGGAAATAAGATTGATTGGATTATATTCACCAGAAGTATAAAACATTACATGTCCCTTATAAATTAAAAAGAAAATACCACTAATCTGTGAGGGAAATGTCTTTATTCTTTGATTTTTGGGTTGCTGGATAATAAATGTAATAAATAATTCCTGCCAATGATCCTGATATATTTGACTTCAGGACATCTCTGACTACATACATGCTGAAAATCAAACATTTTTACTGGATTCATTTAGAGATTTTCCAAAGTAAAAGTCTCTAGAAGTGTCTGATTCATCTTGTTCCCTTCATGGTCTAGAGTTAAGCAAGTTAACAACAATCACAAAAAATCACAATATGGAATCAAAAATACTTAAAAATCACAAAACATATCGACTCTGGAGACAGTTGGATGATCCCAGCCCGAGTTAATACCTCCAAATACAAGATATCTGTTTTTCTATGACACTAAGACCAAGTCTACCTGCCGCGAAGTAACCGTCGCTTATCGTTGATTTGGAGTAACGACGATATGAAAATAAAAGCGATCTTTGAGAGTCACGTGTTCAGACTGATTCCACTCTCATGTCTTCAGGGTAAATGTGAAGCTAGCCGGTTAGCTGCCCTGTGTTTCTGTATCCCATGATGCTCTCTGTTTGCCCCCCCCCCCCCCCCCAGACGTGGACCCCCCCCCAGGAAGATGAAGGAGCTGCCGACAGAGCCCCCCTTCACGGCGTACGTGGGAAACCTGCCGTTCAACACGGTGCAGGGAGACATCGACATCATCTTCAAAGAGCTCAACATGCGCAGCGTCCGATTGGTCAGAGACAAAGAAACAGACAAGTTCAAAGGTCAGAGGTCATCAGTCAGATCAACAACTGAATCAGTGTGTAAACCAACAGCTGGAGTTACAGATGTTAGCGTTATGATCCCAGCGTGATAAATAGAATATCTTCGTCACTTTGTGGTTGAACGTTGTTTCTAACGTCTGCTGCTGCGCTTCCTCCTTTTTCTCCCCAATGCCTCGGTGAAGTCGTCGTGCTCGTCCACGTGATGCGTCTTCAAACGTTTTATAAGACTGCTGATGTTGAGATTTGGCAACACTAGCACCACGCCTCCAAACGGACGCCTCACATACTGGACGTATCGACGTTTTCCACTGAGATGTATGACCACCAAACGGCCGACCTTTTCCTCGCTCGGACTACCAAACGACGGAGATCCATAAGATGTGAAAGTCAGTTGTTGGTTCCATGTCAACATCAGAGCTACGCCTCCGCCATGTTGGACTGAAAGAGACGACCAGACGTCAGTAAAACGTCCTCCTACAGAGAGACGTACGAAAGCAAAACAACATTATTTCTATTATATTGTCAAATTCTACCTAAATGACCTGTGTTGAATTAAATATAATAAGTGTTTTCAGTCCAAAATGGCGGCTGTTTTAAAAGAAAACAAACACCAGAGTTCCGTCTCTTTGCTTCTCTACTCTTTGCCGTTACCGTTACCGTTACCGTCTCCACACTGTTGTTTGCTATCGTCACGTGACAAACTACCTGCAGCCAGTTCTTCTTCTCTGCTCTAAAACAGTAGTTAGCGGCAGCCATGACACCTCCGGGGCTCGCTCACCGATACCCGATCGCGGATCTTTTGCCGGTATCGGACACATTTCCGACCTCGGTATGGGAACAGCTCCAGCTGGAGCCTCACTCTGTGTGTTTCTGTCTCTCTTTCAGGTTTTTGTTATGTTGAGTTTGAAGATGTGGAATCTCTTAAAGAAGCTTTGACGTTCGACGGTGCTGTGAGTATCCAATCAGATGCTTTTATTCTTCCAAGTCTGAAGAGGTCAACACTGTAGTAGAAAGAGCTAGTGTGTAGTTGGACTGAAGAGTTTGACATCTTTTGCCACCAAAGCTACAACACAAACACCTTTTATGTCATCAGTCATTAACCTTTCCTCCTCTGGAGCACTACGTCTAATAGCTGAGTTGTTGACCGGAAAACACTTTCTGTTGTCATGAAAAACTGCTGCTGTTGTTGTCAGTCTAACGTGTGACCTCTGACCCCTGCAGTTGCTAGATCAACGGCAACTGAGGGTGGACATCGCAGAGGGACGAAGGCAAGAACGAGGAGGAGCAGGAGGAGGCTTCGGCAGAGGTATGAGCAGCAGAAACACTGACAGGAAGTAGGTCACTAACCTGGTGTGCTTAAACTGACCTTCTGCTTTCTTCTGCTGTTGTTTCTCCTCCAAGTCTGGATAATGGGGTGATTTAGTCCGACATTAATTCCAAACCACGACATTGATAGACTGTTAGTGTTTGACGAGGAGGAGGAGGAGGAGGAGGAGGAGAGCTCTTCATCCTTCACCAGTGTTGTAGTACTCTAGAACGGTCTCAAGACCACTTCTCCTTCTCAGCATCGATTCCCATTTTTACTCGGTCTTGTCTCCGACTCAGACAAAGAGGATTTTATTCCAAGACCGGTCCAGACCAGGACTGCAGGGATTCCACTAAACCTGTTAACATTATAACTGTGAACGGAACAGTAACCTCTGCAGTTAATGTTAGCTGTTACCGGCTGCTAACAGCTAACATTAACTAGCTCTTACTGGCTGCTATCAGCTAACATTAACTAGCTATTACTGGCTGCTAACAGCTAACATTAACTAGCTATTACTGGCTGCTAACAGCTAACATTAACTAGCTATTACTGGCTGCTAACAGCTAACATTAACTAGCTATTACTGGCTGCTAACAGCTAACATTAACTAGCTATTACTGGCTGCTAACAGCTAACATTAACTAGCTCTTACCAGCTGCTAACAGCTAACGTTAACTAGCTATTACCGGCTGCTAAACGCTAAAGTTGACTAGCTCTTAGCGGCTGCTCAGCTAACATTAACTAGCTCTTACCAGATGCTAACAGCTAACATTAACTAGCTCTTACTGGCTGCTAACAGCTAACATTAACTAGCTCTTACTGGCTGCTAACAGCTAACATTAACTAGCTGTTACTGGCTGCTAAGGTCAGTTCCAGGTGCTAGAGGTCAGACTGATCTTCCCACAGGTCCTAACCATTCCTCCCAGTTTGTTTTCCTCCCATATCTGGACTCGGTCTCACCCTGCCTTGGTCTTGGTCTTGACTTGGTCTCAACCCCTCTTAGTTTGGTCTCGATAAGCTCTGGTCTTGGTCATGACGTGGTCTCGGTTTAGGTGGTCTTTACTACAACACTGCCTTTCACGCTTCATCCTGTCATCATCTCATCCCCCCCTCCATCCCTTTCTTTTCCTCTACCTGGTCCACAGAGACAGACAGGTAACAGGTCTCACCTGGTCTCACCTGGTCTGGACTTTAACATGAAACCAGATAATCTGATTCCTCCAGTCAGCTTCTTCTCTCTAACATCTCCTCTCTGATTGGCTGACGGACAACTAACAAGCTCCGCCTCTTCAGTGCTGTTCTTCCAACTCCTTCAAGAAGGAGGCGCCGCCTTTCCCTCCTCTCTTTCCCCCTCCTCTCTTTCCCCCTCCTCTCTTTCTCTCTCCTCTCTTTCCTACTCCTCTCTTTCCCCCTCCTCTCTTTCTCTCTCCTCTCTTTCCTACTCCTCTCTTTCCCCCTCCTCTCTTTCTCTCTCCTCTCTTTCCTACTCCTCTCTTTCCTCCTCCTCTCTTTCCTACTCCTCTCTTTCCCGCTCTCCCTCCTCTCCTTCTCCTCTCTCTCCTCTCTCTTCTCTCCTCCTCTCCTCTCCTCATCTCTGTCCTCTTCTCCTCTCTCTCTCCTCTCTCTCCTCTCCTCATCTCTCCTTCTCTTCTCCTCTCTCTCCTTCTCTTCTCCTCTCTCTCCTCCTCTCTCTCTTCTCCTCCTCTCTCTCCTCTGCTCCTCTCTCCTCTTTTCCTCCTCTCCTCTCCTCTCTCTCCTCCTCTCTCTCCTCTCCTCCTCTCTCCCCTCTCCTCTCTCTCCTCTTCTCCTCTCTCTCCTCCTCTCTCTCCTCTCCTCCTCTTCCCTCTCTCCTCTCCTCCTCTTCTCTCTCTCCCCTCCTCCTCCTCCTCTCTCTTCTCTCCTCCTCTCTCTCCTCTTCACCTCCTCTCTCCTCTCTCCTCATCTCTCCTCTCTCTCCTCTCCTCCTCTCTCTCCTCCTCCTCTCTCTCCTCCTATCTCCTCTCTCTCTCTCTCCTCTCCTCCTCTCTCTCCTCTCCTCTCTCTCTCCTCTCTCTCCTCCTCTCTTCCTCTCTCTCCTCTCTCCTCTCTCTCTCTTCCTCTCCTCTCTTCTCCTCTCTCCTCTCCTCTCTCTCTCTCTCCTCTCTCTCCTCCTCCTCTCCTCTCTCTCCTCTCTCCTCTCTCTTCTCTCCTCCTCTCTCTCCTCTCTTCTCCTCTCCTCTCTCTCCTCCTCTCCTCTCTCTCCTCCTCCTCCTCCTCTCTCTTCTCTCCTCCTCTCTCTCCTCTCCTCTCTCTTCTCTCTCTCCTCCTCTCCTCCTCTCTCTCCTCTCTCTCTCTCTCCTTCTCTCCTCTCCTCCTCTCCTCCTCCTCCTCTCCACCTCTCCTCCTCCTCCTCTCCTCTCCTCCTCTCTCTCCTCCTCCTCTCTCTCTCTCTCCTCTCTCTCTCCTCCTCCTCCTCTCCTCTCCTCCTCTCCTCTCTCTCTCTCCTCTCTCCTCTCTCTCCTCTCTCTCTCCTCTCTCTCCTCTCCTCCTCTCTCTCCTCTTCTCCTCCTCCTCTCTCTCCTCTTCTCCTCTCTCTCTCCTCTCTCTCTCCTCTCTCTCCTCCTCCTCTCCTCCTCCTCTCTCTCCTCTCCTCCTCCTCTCCTCCTCTCTCCTCTCTCCCTCCTCTCTCTCCTCCTCCTCTCCTCCTCTCTCTCCTCCTCTCTCTCCTCTCCTCCTCCTCCTCCTCCTCTCTCTCCTCTCCTCCTCTCCTCCTCTCTCTCCTCTCCCTCCTCTCTCGTCCTCTCCTCATCTCTCCTCCTCTCTCTCCTCTCCCTCCTCTCTCGTCCTCTCCTCATCTCTCCTCTCCTCCTCTTCTCCTCTTTCTCCTCTCCTCATCTCTCCTCTCCTCCTCTTCTCCTCTCTGTCCTCTCTCTTCTCTCCTCCTCTCCTCCTCCTCTCTCTCCTCTCCTCCTCTCTCTCCTCTCTCTCCTCTCTCTTCTCTCCTCTCTCTTCTCTCCTCTCCTCTTCCTCTTCTCCTCTCTCTCCTCCTCCTCTCCTCTCCTCTCCTCTCTCTCTCCTTGCCTCTCCTCCTCTCCTCCTCTCCTCCTCTTCTCCTCTCTCTCCTCTCCTCATCTCTCCTCTCCTCCTCTTCTCCTCTCTGTCCTCTCTCTTCTCTCCTCCTCTCCTCCTTCTCCTCTCTCTCCTCTCCTCTCTCTCCTCTCTCTCCTCTCTCTTCTCTCCTCCTCTCTCTCCTCCTCTTCTCCTCTCTCTCCTCTCCTCCTCTCCTCCTCCTCTCTCTCCTCTCCTCCTCCTCTCTCTTCTCTCCTCCTCTCTCTCCTCTCCTCTCTCTTCTCTCCTCCTCTCCTCCTCTCTCTCCTCTCTCTCCTCTCCTTCTCTCCTCTCCTCCTCTCCTCCTCCTCCTCTCCACCTCTCCTCCTCCTCCTCTCCTCTCCTCCTCTCTCTCCTCCTCCTCTCTCTCCTCCTCCTCCTCTCCTCTCTCTCCTCCTCCTTCTCTCCTCTCCTCTCTCTCCTCTCCTCTCCTCCTCTCCTCCTCTTCTCCTCTCTCTCCTCCTCTCAGTGTTAAACTCCCCCTGTCCTCTGCAGGACGAGATGGTCCTCGAGGAGGTCCCAGAGGAGGAGGAGGAGGACGTGGCCCCCCTGAGGACTACGAACAACACCAACAACGAGGAGGTGAAGTCAGAGAGTTCAGCAGCTCAGGTTGGACAGCAGCAGATCCCAACCAACCAATCAGAAGGCTGAATGTCCACATGGTGGCGCTGTTGTTTTCAGCCTTTAAGTAATTTAATTATTGATTTACTGCAGCGCCATCTAGAGGCCAACTTCCTCTTCTGCTCCTGTCCTTCAAATTAAAATCAGATGTTGTATTTCAGAGTTATGGCAGGTTTCAGCGTGGACAGACGATCCACAAACAAAGACGGCAGTTGTGTTTGGGGTTATCGTAATAGTTCGGTAAAGATCGGCAAAACTTCGTAGGATCCTTTGTTGGAAATGATTTAGTCACGCGATCCTTAAATTAGTGATTCTTAAATCAGTGATTTAATCACGCGTTTTTTAAACTAGCAAATTAGTCGCGTGATTTAATTTGTTATTTTTTAATATTCATCTCTGTCATTGACCGTTGTGACGTTGACATTTCAGTGTGAAAACATCTGCTAATTCCTAAAAACAATGAGAAGTGAATCTGGATAAGAGGAAGCCCTTCAGTTAACGTTAGCTGTTAGCAGCCGGTAAGAGCTAGTTAATGTTAGCCGTTAGCAGCCGGTAAGAGCTAGTTAACGTTAGCTGTTAGCAGCCGGTAAGAGCTAGTTAACGTTAGCTGTTAGCAGCCGGTAAGAGCTAGTTAACGTTAGCTGTTAGCAGCCGGTAAGAGCTAGTTAACGTTAGCTGTTAGCAGCCGGTAAGAGCTAGTTAACGTTAGCTGTTAGCAGCTGATAACAGCTAGTTAATGTTAGCTGTTAGCAGCATGGAGCTAACTCTAACTAGCTTGGCAAAGATTGGCAAAACTTCGTAGGATCAGACGGGAAGAAGTTGCAAAAAAGTTTCGTTGTTGGAAATGGGCGTGGCCTAAATCAACTTCTCCGTTTTGATCCAAGGCGTCAAACCGAAATAAGAAACTATGAAAAAAGCACATATTGCTCTTTAACCGGCCACATTGTTATGCTGTTGATTATTTTTATGTTTAATTTCTTCAACTTTTATAGTATTTAATATATTGGACGAGAAAACGATTCCACATTTTCTACTGATCCGTTTTGTGAAGACTGCTTCTAAAAGTTAGCTCAGGAATCCTGATAGCAGCCGCTGACTTCATGTTTGTCGCCTCTGAACTGCTAAAAAAAGCTAACTAGCTAAAGTGATCTGAGCTGAAATGGAACCGACTCATCTAAACTTCAATAAACAACAAAGCTAAACTAATCTTTTAAAGTGAAACAGGCCCTGATGACCTTTGACCCCATAGCCTGGCTCCTGAAGCTGCTGGACCACACCCTGTTTTTTTCCCATCATGCCTTTCATCTCAACCATCTCATGCTCACTGGTCACCTTACAGGTTCCAGACGCTGCAGGACACCCGATGGCGTCTGTCTGCGGACTCACCTGTCTGTCTGTCCACTTGTCTGTCTCTGCAGGTCCTAGAGATGATGACTTCATGGGAGGGCGGAGTCGAGGAGTCGGCGGCGGCAGCGGTCGCTCCGTTGACAGAAGGGGGGGGGGATCTGGAGGTGCAGTTCTAGGTGCAGGTGCAGGTGAAGGTGCCGGACCGGGTCGCTTCAGAGAGGGACCCCCCCCCCGCGGAGCAGGAGCGACAGACTTCAGGGAACCGTCTGATGGTGACACAACTTCCTGTCTTTCAGACACAGTTTTAGACTTTTATCTGTATGTTCATTTAGTTCAGTTCAGTTCTTATGTTAATCTTTAATTAGTGACTTAGTCTCGCAATTTAGTTGTGAATTCGTGATTTAGTCGTGTGTTTCTTAAATTATTGATTTAGTCTTGTGATTCTTGAGTTTAATTAGTAATTTTTAATATACATCTCTGTTTGAGCTGTTAGCAGCCGGTAAGAGCTAGTTAACGTTAGCTGTTACCAGCCGGTAAGAGCTAGTTAACGTTAGCTGTTAGCAGCCGGTAAGAGCTAGTTAACGTTAGCTGTTAGCAGCCAATAAGAGCTAGTTAACACTAGCTGTTAGCAGCCGGTAAGAGCTAGTTAACGTTAGCTGTTAGCAGCCGGTAAGAGCTAGTTAACGTTAGCTGTTAGCAGCCAGTAAGAGCTAGTTAACGTTAGCTGTTAACAGCCGGTAAGAGCTAGTTAACGTTAGCTGTTAACAGCCGGTAAGAGCTAGTTAATGTTAGCTGTTAGCAGCCGATAAAACTAGTTAACGTTAGCTGTTAACAGCCGGTAAGAGCTAGTTAACGTTAGCTGTTAACAGCCGGTAAGAGCTAGTTAACGTTAGCTGTTAGCAGCCGGTAAGAGCTAGTTAACGTTAGCTGTTAGCAGCCGGTAAGAGCTAGTTAACGTTAGCTGTTAGCAGCCGGTAAGAGCTAGTTAACGTTAGCTGTTAGCAGCCAGTAAGAGCTAGTTAACGTTAGCTGTTAGCAGCCAGTAAGAGCTAGTTAACGTTAGCTGTTAGCAGCCGGTAAGAGCTAGTTAACGTTAGCTGTTAGCAGCCGGTAAGAGCTAGTTAACGTTAGCTGTTAACAGCCGGTAAGAGCTAGTTAACGTTAGCTGTTAGCAGCCGGTAAGAGCTAGTTAACGTTAGCTGTTAACAGCCGGTAAGAGCTAGTTAACGTTAGCTGTTAGCAGCCGGTAAGAGCTAGTTAACGTTAGCTGTTAGCAGCCAGTAAGAGCTAGTTAACGTTAGCTGTTAACAGCCGGTAAGAGCTAGTTAACGTTAGCTGTTAACAGCCGGTAAGAGCTAGTTAATGTTAGCTGTTAGCAGCCGATAAAACTAGTTAACGTTAGCTGTTAACAGCCGGTAAGAGCTAGTTAACGTTAGCTGGTAACAGCCGGTAAGAGCTAGTTAACGTTAGCTGTTAGCAGCCGGTAAGAGCTAGTTAACGTTAGCTGTTAGCAGCCGGTAAGAGCTAGTTAACGTTAGCTGTTAGCAGCCAGTAAGAGCTAGTTAACGTTAGCTGTTAGCAGCCGGTAAGAGCTAGTTAACGTTAGCTGTTAGCAGCCGGTAAGAGCTAGTTAACGTTAGCTGTTAACAGCCGGTAAGAGCTAGTTAACGTTAGCTGTTAGCAGCCGGTAAGAGCTAGTTAACGTTAGCTGTTAGCAGCCGGTAAGAGCTAGTTAACGTTAGCTGTTAGCAGCCAGTAAGAGCTAGTTAACGTTAGCTGTTAGCAGCCTTCAGTGTGTAACGAGGTCCTGTGTTTGTTTGTTCGTACAGAGGAGCGAGCACAGAGGCCTCGGCTGCAGCTGAAGCCTCGGACCGTCTCTGAGCCGCTCAACCAGGTCGCCAACCCCAACTCTGCCATCTTCGGCGGAGCCAAGCCGAGAGATGAGGTGATCCCCAAAGAAAAACCTTAAGAGACTGAAGGCCACGAGGGCCGGAGGGAGGGGGAGGGAGGGATGAGAGTGAACAGATAGAGAACTTTAACAAGGAAAGGAAGGAAGGAAAGAAAGAAAGAAAGAAAGAAAGAAAGAAATGCCAACAGGATGATTTTAAAAGCCACAGTTAGCATTCCTTCCTGACAGAAAGACAGCGAGTGGACGCCGCCCTCCTCTTCTTCTTCTCCTACTTCTTCTTCTTCTCCTACTTCTTCTTCTTGTTCTTCTTCTTCTTCTTCTTCTTCTTCTTCTTCTTCTACTTCTTCTTCTACTCTTCTTCTTCTTCCTGTTTGAGTTCAGTTTGAGCAGGATATTTATTCTTAGTCAGAATAAAGATGAAACACTCTGACACTGATGAATCATAACCCTGTAAACACAAACACAACGAGCAGCTTGTGAATGCATGTCCGAACTTTGGGTTTTTCTACCCCGGCTCCCCCCCCCCCTTCACCACCACTTCCGCTTACTGTGATGTCATAGCAGCTTCATCCTGTAGCCCCGCCCCCTGTTCCTCTGCTGCCGGGTAAAAGGTCGCAAGCCATTTACTCCAACAGCAAGAAGCCCAGAGGTTAAACCTGTAAAGTTCTTGGTAGTCGTTCAGCTGCAGCCTCGCCCCCCCCACCCCCCGACTGGTGGACTCCTGCTTTTTTACTTTTTTGTTCTTTCTTTGCTGTTGCTCGTTACCGTGGTGATGTAGAGATGTCACGATAACCTCAGAATTTACCTTCAATGAATACTCATTTTTACTGAATAGAGCCTGAACACACCATAATGTAAATCAGCGGCACCTCCCGTGTTGAGATCAGCAGAATGATAGCTAGTTAACGTTAGCTGTTAGCAGCCGGTAAGAGCTAGTAAACTTTAGCTGTTAACAGTCGGTAAGAGCTAGTTAACGTTAGCTGTTAACAGTCGGTAAGAGCTAGTTAACGTTAGCTGTTAGCAGCCGGTAAGAGCTAGTTAACGTTAGCTGTTAGCAGCCGGTAAGAGCTAGTTAACGTTAGCTGTTAGCAGCCGGTAAGAGCTAGTTAACTTTAGCTGTTAGCAGCCGGTAAGAGCTAGTTAACGTTAGCTGTTAGCAGCCGGTAAGAGCTAGTTAACTTTACCTGTTAGCAGCCGGTAAGAGCTAGTTAACGTTACTTTACGTTTAGTATATTTATAATCTCGCAAATTTCAGAGTTTTTTTCTCGCAGATTTATGACTTTATAATCTAAGAATGTCCAAGTTTTTCCCTCAAATTTTCGACTTTATAATCTAGCAAATTTATGATTTTCTAATCTCTGAGAATATCCGTTTCTTTCTCGCAAATTTACAGTTTTATAATCCCGCAAATTTCCGATTTATTTCTTGTAATTTTACAACTTTAAAATCTCGCAAATTTCTGAATTTTTTCTTGAAAATTTACGACTTTATAATTTTGCAATTTTATGACTTTATAATCTCTGAGAATATTCAAGTTTTTTTTTTTCTGGCAAATTTACTACCTTTTTTTATTTGATCATAAGTTTTCAATATGACGATGTAACTGTGATAACAGTTTACAGTAACCTTCATGTTCTCATGTAAAGTCAATAATATATCAAAACTCTCTCGTTATGAACCGAAGACAGCGAGCCAAAGCCAAACTGACTTCATGTATG
>CAKAOJ020000497.1:265000-275000 GCA_916701645.2 Sebastolobus alascanus
TGGCTCAATTTTAATGCTAGAGTGAAGATACTGGTATCATATGAAACTAGAAAACCTAAGGAATCCATTGGTACCAAGTTATGCTAGCTAGATTGTCGGGAAATACGCAAAATATCGCTACAAAGTCGCGCTAATTTTGGCGAGGAATATGGCCATTTTAAAGGAGTCCCTTGACCCAAATGGTAAGAGGTTAAGGTAACTTCATATTACATTATTGTAATTGCAGTTGCAGAGGGTTTGCACTGAGCCTAATAAGCTAATGAGATACTGCATTAGTGATAACATCAGTAAGATAAGTTAGCCTGTGTTTAAAGGCAGAATAATAGGCTACCATTTTATAAATTCTATTTGATTCAAATCAAGTAGGCTATTGATCTTCTTTCGTATTTGTCCTGCTGACATTTTGTCATCTTCCCATGTAGGTGTTTGCTGGTTGAGGAGCACATGGCAAAGTGAAGAGCATGTCAAAAAGGAGAGCCAGACTTAATCCTGAGGCTGAGGCTATTCAGTTTATTTCATCCGGAGGTGACAAGCCTTGTTTTAAGGTCAAATGGATCAATGGCTATAAAGGTATGTTATATATCATTCCTTCACCTATGGTTGGAATTTCTAACTATTGAGCGCAGTTTCGGAGATTGGGGGGACCTAGCTTGCCCTCCTCCGCCGCGGCGGGGTACTCAGCTGTCTTCCAGAGAACGTGAGCCTCCCGTTCATGTTTATGAAAATGCAGCTCAGCTAACCTGGTTGTAGGAGGTGCTGAAACCCCCTCAGCAAAAACAATAATTATAAATAAAAACAGATATTTGTTAAATTTATTTAACAATGTCTGCATTTTTTCAGTAGCCTACTATAATCGTTTGAAAGTACATGGAAAAAGACTTTTTAAACTCCCCAGACACAGATTTTAAATAGTCTCAAGCTACAATGGAATTACTTTTATACTTGAGCTTAAATTTTGTTGCCTGTGCTACAAAGCCTTCAACCTCTGTAGCACCTGTGCAAAAAAAGTTAACGTACAGCCCTGTCCAGTGCTTTGAAAACATGTTAAGCTGTTGTCAGTTTTTGCAAAACAAGAACTACTCCTCTATCTCATGTTCCCATTCATGGGCATATGCAAAGTAACTGGATAGAGAAATTATTGCCACTTAGCTGCGTTGTTGACTGCACTGTTGTTTCTTGCGACATAGAAATGTTTTTGATGGTGTCATTTGATACTGTTTCTTAACTTAATGGTTTGATGTTTCCTTGGCTAAATAGTTCCCTCACTATCAGATACACACTATATGATAAAGGTTTGTCCTATAGAATGAGGCCTTTTCTGTTGAGCTATTTTCTGACCTAAGTAGTTTCAGTGTTAGTTGCCTTAATCTGTTAGTGTAACATTACCAGTCGTATCTTTTTCCTACCCTGAAAAAAGTTATGTTTTTTTTTTTTCTAGTTGTTGTCAATATCTAATCAACTGCAATTCATTACTTGACACTAATTTGTTAACTTTGTTGTATCAGGACGTGGTGTATTTGCCTGTGAGCCAATTGAAAAGGGATCCTTTGTTGTCGAGTACCGTGGAGAGTTTATATCACAATATGAACGGGACAAGAGGCAGGAGAAGTACACAGAAAAGCAAAATGCTTTCTTGTTTGATTTTGAATGGAACAATGATGCATGGTGGTAAGTAAAGGCCTATAAAAGATGTTCTCTACAACATTATGTTTTTTGTGAAGAAAAGCTTAGATATGTTTCCTTCTTCAATTTCAGCAGAGATGCGTTCCGCGAAGATGGCTCACTGGGCCGGCTGGTCAATGATGACCATAGGTCCCCAAATTGCAAAATGAAAAAGTTGACAGTCCAGGGTAAACCTCATCTTTGCTTGTTTGCTATTGAAAACATCCAAGCAGAGAGTGAAATAACCTATGATTATGGAGAATCACAGTGGCCATGGCGTGCTCTGGTAAGTAAACTTTATAGATTATACTGTATAGGATGTTAAAGTATTATTAGATGAATAAATACTTGTACATTTCCCTTCTTGAGTGTATGTTACCCCTCCACATCTCCCCGTCCATTACTTTAGAGATAAGATTGTATACACTATATTTAGGTAATATTAGGATTATGAAACATGAGGTGTGTTTGCATGACCTGAAAGAAAGAAATGTTTTCTTGTTGTTCAACAACAAAGAAAAGACTCTTTTGAAAAAATGTAAAATACCAATTAATTGATTAAAATATGTAACACTGAGAAGGGTCTCTTTCTATTATACATTGATGATATTCTGTGTTTTAATTAAAGGTTATTGTTAATAATTGTTGTATTTCATTGCAGACACCAAGTGGCAAGATCCCGACTCAACGTTCAGCCGAATCAGAAGGGAGCGAGAGATCTACTTCATCCTTCCAACAGGTTATTACACATTTATTGTGGATTCTTTCTATTTAAATCAAATAGAAGTCTCAGTTAAGTCCAATGCATGAATAAATTGCCTTTTTCACTGCATTAAAACAAACATCTTGTGTAAAATGTTCAAAATGTCAACATTACCATTACTTGTTTCTGAATACCATAGTAGGAAGAAATCACTCCTAACATTTAATAGCACGAACGACTCCTTAAAACATAAAATTGATCTTTTTTCTCACTAAATTCTATGTTTTTTACTCATTTTGCTAATGTTTTTGCCCATTTAACCTACTGCTTATCAATTTACATGATTTAATTTTAGGGAAGTAGAGCCATTTACATTACTTTGGGGCTTTTGAGCTTTCTTTGACAACAACAGGATAACTTAGAAGTCAGGAACACTGACTCTATATGTGTTCAGTCGTCATGTCCTCATTTTGTTTTAGGTTGTGTTAGTCTTGAGTGTGTTTCAGATGACGTCCCCATATGGTATGACCCAACGAGTGTAGAGTGTGTGTTACATTGTCCTCATATTGTTTTAGGTTGTGTTAGTCTTGAGTGTGTTTCAGATGACGTCCCCATATGGTATGACCCAACGAGTGTAGAATGTGTGTTACATTGTCCTCATATTGTTGGGTAGCAGATATTGTACAGTTTTAAACATTTCTATAGAGTCTATATTATTTAACAGAATATTTCTGACAGGTTATTGTTGTATTTCATTGCAGACACCATGTGGCAAGATCCCGACTCAACCTTCAGCCGAATCAGAAGGGAGCGAGAGATCTACTTCATCCTTCCAACAGGTTATTACACATTTATTGTGGATTCTTTCTATTTAAATCAAATAGAAGTCTCAGTTAAGTCCAATGCATGAATAAATTGCCTTTTTCACTGCATTAAAACAAACATCTTGTGTAAAATGTTCACAATTTCAACATTACCATTACTTGTTTCTGAATACCATAGTAGGAAGAAATCACTCCTAACATTTAATAGCACGAACGACTCCTTAAAACATAAAATTTATCTTTTTCTCACTAAATTCTATGTTTTTTACTCATTTTGCTAATGTTTTTGCCCATTTAACCTACTGCTTATCAATTTACATGATTTAATTTTAGGGAAGTAGATCCATTTACATTACTTTGGGGCTTTTGAGCTTTCTTTGACAACAACAGGATAACTTAGAAGTCAGGAACACTGACTCTATATGTGTTCAGTCGTCATGTCCTCATTTTGTTTTAGGTTGTGTTAGTCTTGAGTGTGTTTCAGATGACGTCCCCATATGGTATGACCCAACGAGTGTAGAGTGTGTGTTACATTGTCCTCATATTGTTTTAGGTTGTGTTAGTCTTGAGTGTGTTTCAGATGACGTCCCCATATGGTATGACCCAACGAGTGTAGAATGTGTGTTACATTGTCCTCATATTGTTGGGTAGCAGATATTGTACAGTTTTAACCATTTCTATAGAGTCTATATTATTTAACATAATATTTCTGACAGGTTATTGTTGTATTTCATTGCAGACACCAAGTGGCAAGATCCCGACTCAACCTTCAGCCGAATCAGAAGGGAGCGAGAGATCTACTTCATCCTTCCAACAGGTTATTACACATTTATTGTGGATTCTTTCTATTTAAATCAAATAGAAGTCTCAGTTAAGTCCAATGCATGAATAAATTGCCTTTTTCACTGCATTAAAACAAACATCTTGTGTAAAATGTTCAAAATGTCAACATTACCATTACTTGTTTCTGAATACCATAGTAGGAAGAAATCACTCCTAACATTTAATAGCACGAACGACTCCTTAAAACATAAAATTGATCTTTTTTCTCACTAAATTCTATGTTTTTTACTCATTTTGCTAATGTTTTTGCCCATTTAACCTACTGCTTATCAATTTACATGATTTAATTTTAGGGAAGTAGAGCCATTTACATTACTTTGGGGCTTTTGAGCTTTCTTTGACAACAACAGGATAACTTAGAAGTCAGGAACACTGACTCTATATGTGTTCAGTCGTCATGTCCTCATTTTGTTTTAGGTTGTGTTAGTCTTGAGTGTGTTTCAGATGACGTCCCCATATGGTATGACCCAACGAGTGTAGAGTGTGTGTTACATTGTCCTCATATTGCTTTAGGTTATGTTAGTCTTGAGTGTGTTTCAGATGACGTCCCCATATGGTATGACCCAACGAGTGTAGAGTGTGTGTTACATTGTCCTCATATTGTTGGGTAGCAGATATTGTACAGTTTTAACCATTTCTATAGAGTCTATATTATTTAACAGAATATTTCTGACAGGTTATTGTTGTGTTTCATTGCAGACACCAAGTGGCAAGATCCCGACTCAACCTTCAGCCGAATCAGAAGGGAGCGAGAGATCTACTTCATCCTTCCAACAGGTTATTACACATTTATTGTGGATTCTTTCTATTTAAATCAAATAGAAGTCTCAGTTAAGTCCAATGCATGAATAAATTGCCTTTTTCACTGCATTAAAACAAACATCTTGTGTAAAATGTTCACAATTTCAACATTACCATTACTTGTTTCTGAATACCATAGTAGGAAGAAATCACTCCTAACATTTAATAGCACGAACGACTCCTTAAAACATAAAATTGATCTTTTTCTCACTAAATTCTATGTTTTTTACTCATTTTTCTAATGTTTTTGCCCATTTAACCTACTGCTTATCAATTTACATGATTTAATTTTAGGGAAGTAGATCCATTTACATTACTTTGGGGCTTTTGAGCTTTCTTTGACAACAACAGGATAACTTAGAAGTCAGGAGCACTGACTCTATATGTGTTCAGTCGTCATGTCCTCATTTTGTTTTAGGTTGTGTTAGTCTTGAGTGTGTTTCAGATGACGTCCCCATATGGTATGACCCAACGAGTGTAGAGTGTGTGTTACATTGTCCTCATATTGCTTTAGGTTGTGTTAGTCTTGAGTGTGTTTCAGATGACGTCCCCATATGGTATGACCCAACGAGTGTAGAATGTGTGTTACATTGTCCTCATATTGTTGGGTAGCAGATATTGTACAGTTTTAACCATTTCTATAGAGTCTATATTATTTAACAGAATATTTCTGACAGGTTATTGTTGTATTTCATTGCAGACACCATGTGGCAAGATCCCGACTCAACCTTCAGCCGAATCAGAAGGGAGCGAGAGATCTACTTCATCCTTCCAACAGGTTATTACACATTTATTGTGGATTCTTTCTATTTAAATCAAATAGAAGTCTCAGTTAAGTCCAATGCATGAATAAATTGCCTTTTTCACTGCATTAAAACAAACATCTTGTGTAAAATGTTCACAATTTCAACATTACCATTACTTGTTTCTGAATACCATAGTAGGAAGAAATCACTCCTAACATTTAATAGCACGAACGACTCCTTAAAACATAAAATTGATCTTTTTCTCACTAAATTCTATGTTTTTTACTCATTTTGCTAATGTTTTTGCCCATTTAACCTACTGCTTATCAATTTACATGATTTAATTTTAGGGAAGTAGATCCATTTACATTACTTTGGGGCTTTTGAGCTTTCTTTGACAACAACAGGATAACTTAGAAGTCAGGAACACTGACTCTATATGTGTTCAGTCGTCATGTCCTCATTTTGTTTTAGGTTGTGTTAGTCTTGAGTGTGTTTCAGATGACGTCCCCATATGGTATGACCCAACGAGTGTAGAGTGTGTGTTACATTGTCCTCATATTGTTTTAGGTTGTGTTAGTCTTGAGTGTGTTTCAGATGACGTCCCCATATGGTATGACCCAGCGAGTGTAGAGTGTGTGTTACATTGTCCTCATATTGTTGGGTAGCAGATATTGTACAGTTTTAACCATTTCTATAGAGTCTATATTATTTAACAGAATATTTCTGACAGGTTATTGTTGTATTTCATTGCAGACACCAAGTGGCAAGATCCCCACTCAACCTTCAGCCAAATCAGAAGGGAGCGAGAGATCTACTTCATCCTTCCAACAGGTTATTACACATTTATTGTGGATTCTTTCTATTTAAATCAAATAGAAGTCTCAGTTAAGTCCAATGCATGAATAAATTGCCTTTTTCACTGCATTTAAACAAACATCTTGTGTAAAATGTTCACAATGTCAACATTACCATTACTTGTTTCTGAATACCATAGTAAGAAGAAATCACTCCTACCATTTAATAGCACGAACGACTCCTTAAAACATAAAATTGATCTTTTTTCTCACTAAATTCTATGTTTTTTACTCATTTTGCTAATGTTTTTGCCCATTTAACCTACTGCTTATCAATTTACATGATTTAATTTTAGGGAAGTAGAGCCATTTACATTACTTTGGGGCTTTTGAGCTTTCTTTGACAACAACAGGATAACTTAGAAGTCAGGAACACTGACTCTATATGTGTTCAGTCGTCATGTCCTCATTTTGTTTTAGGTTGTGTTAGTCTTGAGTGTGTTTCAGATGACGTCCCCATATGGTATGACCCAACGAGTGTAGAGTGTGTGTTACATTGTCCTCATATTGTTTTAGGTTGTGTTAGTCTTGAGTGTGTTTCAGATGACGTCCCCATATGGTATGACCCAACGAGTGTAGAGTGTGTGTTACATTGTCCTCATATTGTTGGGTAGCAGATATTGTACAGTTTTAAACATTTCTATAGAGTCTATATTATTTAACAGAATATTTCTGACAGGTTATTGTTGTGTTTCATTGCAGACACCAAGTGGCAAGATCCCGACTCAACCTTCAGCCGAATCAGAAGGGAGCGAGAGATCTACTTCATCCTTCCAACAGGTTATTACACATTTATTGTGGATTCTTTCTATTTAAATCAAATAGAAGTCTCAGTTAAGTCCAATGCATGAATAAATTGCCTTTTTCACTGCATTAAAACAAACATCTTGTGTAAAATGTTCAAAATGTCAACATTACCATTACTTGTTTCTGAATACCATAGTAGGAAGAAATCACTCCTAACATTTAATAGCACGAACGACTCCTTAAAACATAAAATTGATCTTTTTTCTCACTAAATTCTATGTTTTTTACTCATTTTGCTAATGTTTTTGCCCATTTAACCTACTGCTTATCAATTTACATGATTTAATTTTAGGGAAGTAGAGCCATTTACATTACTTTGGGGCTTTTGAGCTTTCTTTGACAACAACAGGATAACTTAGAAGTCAGGAACACTGACTCTATATGTGTTCAGTCGTCATGTCCTCATTTTGTTTTAGGTTGTGTTAGTCTTGAGTGTGTTTCAGATGACGTCCCCATATGGTATGACCCAACGAGTGTAGAGTGTGTGTTACATTGTCCTCATATTGCTTTAGGTTGTGTTAGTCTTGAGTGTGTTTCAGATGACGTCCCCATATGGTATGACCCAGCGAGTGTAGAGTGTGTGTTACATTGTCCTCATATTGCTTTAGGTTGTGTTAGTCTTGAGTGTGTTTCAGATGACGTCCCCATATGGTATGACCCAACGAGTGTAGAGTGTGTGTTACATTGTCCTCATATTGTTTTAGGTTGTGTTAGTCTTGAGTGTGTTTCAGATGACGTCCCCATATGGTATGACCCAACGAGTGTAGAATGTGTGTTACATTGTCCTCATATTGTTGGGTAGCAGATATTGTACAGTTTTAACCATTTCTATAGAGTCTATTTTATTTAACAGAATATTTCTGACAGGTTATTGTTGTATTTCATTGCAGACACCAAGTGGCAAGATCCCCACTCAACCTTCAGCCGAATCAGAAGGGAGCGAGAGATCTACTTCATCCTTCCAACAGGTTATTACACATTTATTGTGGATTGTTGTAATTGAGGACTGAAAATAAATAGATGTCTCAGTTCATCCAAACACATAATACATTAAATTTCTTTTTACTGTACTACAACAAACATTTAGTGTAAAACCTTCACAAGTTAAACTATCCCTTATCTTTTTTAATTTTAAAAGTAAAATAAATTACCTGTACTGCTTGACAGAACTCACTACCTCTCAAAACATAAAATTAATCAATCTAATCTAAAAATTTAAGTCGTGTAAATCTTGAATGTCTTGAGATTTCATCTCAATATGATATGGCACAAAGTGTGTTACCTGTATGTTAAATGTCCTCAGTGTTGGGTCAAGTATAAAATATTGTTTTTAAATTCTTAACTAAAGTTGTTTTCACATGCAATATAATGTATTCTGTCATAATTTGCCTTTACAAGTACTATGTAATTACAAAGAAATATTTGTTCTTCATCGTTTCATTTAAGGCCAGCAAGTCCACTGGAATTGTACCCTTCGATAAGGTACTTACTGCAGAGCAGGTAATACAGCTGCATTCTTTTCATTCAAATAGTTCCTGTTCTTTGTTAACAACTGGGGATATTTACTATGTGATGAAACATTGTGGAATTTCAAGTAAGATTAAGGTTTTTTACACATGATTTTTGATTTTGACAGCTTAGAGCAAGGCGTCGTCTGCAAAATCTGAAGCGGCATCATGGTCAATGCGAGGATCGTTGTGATGAGGCTAGGAAAGAGATAATAGAGAGAGAGAGACAGAGGACTCTGAGTCTGACCACCAGAATGAATGTCGATTATGGCGGATTTCATAATGGAAATTCCGAAAGCTCAAGTGACCAGGTAATAAATATGAATAGACAACACTAATGAAATTGAAAAACAAAAATCGTATTAAGGAATTCAAATGTTAGTTTTAGTGTTAGTTTATAATGACTCATCACCTTCAAAAGTTGTATGCACAATGTGATAGTTCTATAGGGAGAATGATACTCTAACCATTAATACATGTTTAATTAATTGATAGAATAAGATGGGTTTTTTTCTCCATTTTCCTTCAGATCTCTAATGACATGACTGATGAATCTTCAGATGCTTCGGACTATGATGATGGCGACTTTGTTCCAGACTCAAGTGGCAATTCCTCAGACACAAGTACATGTAGTAGGGAACTCAAAATCACAGAAAATCATCTTCCCCACAAAGAGTTAAAGGACATGGTATTGGGGATTACTACAGCACACAGTGGGGATAGTACCACTAGTTCAGAGAAGCCAACAAGTTTTAGTTCTTCAAAGATGAGCAGCAGTCATTGTACTTCAGTGATAAGTTGCAGTGCCAATTCATCAGAGAACACATCACCCAAGAACAGCTCCATACAAGTCACACCATTGCCAAACACAGCAAAACGAAGCAAGCACAACAAGAAGCAATATTGTCTGTATTGTAAAAAGGCCATTTCTAAATTGGCAAGACACCTCGAATCCGCCCACAATGGACAGCCTGATGTTGCACTGGCTTTCAGTTTTCATAAAAGAACCCGCGAAAGAAGAGAGATGTTACGCTCCCTTAAGAAGAGGGGAAACTTTGTCCATAATGCTACTGTGGCAAGCTGTGGTGCTGGAGAAATGGTTGCATGTCGAAGACCAACTACAGCAGGCCAATCTGATGACTACCATCACTGCAAATTTTGTCAAGGACTTTATGCAAAAGACAGCCTATGGAGACATGTGAGAAACTGCCCTCAGAAGTCTGTTGAGGAAGAGTCTCAGTGGCTAAGA
>CAKAOJ020000497.1:287500-305000 GCA_916701645.2 Sebastolobus alascanus
TATATAATGATATATATATATAATGATATATACTGTGTATATATATATGTATATATATGGGTGATATATAATGACAGTCTAGCGTAGCTCCGTATTATTGCGTTAACCATGTTTTGTGTTTGTCTTTCAGCCTCCAACGCTGTGAACGCCTCAGGTGAGTTAGAGTTAAAGTTAACAGAACACAAAGATCCTCCTCACGTCATCATATCATCAGATAAACAGCATAAAAACAGTTTATTGGTTCATTCACGTTTCCTTTATTCATAGTGAGTTATGAAGCTATTTAGATTGATAATGTAGTAATAACTAACCGTATGTAGACGTTACAGAGACGATGTCAGCATCAGTAGATGAAATCATCATCACATTAACGGTACTCAGAGTAACAGTAACTTCTTTGGGACCGTAGCGTTGTCCCTCACAGCGTCCTGTTCGTCTCTGCGTCTCCCTCCAGAGTCCGGCGGCGGCGGCGCTGGTTCTGCGGCTCCGGAGGAGAACCTCTGTAAGATCTGTATGGACTCTCCCATCGACTGTGTCCTGCTGGAGTGCGGTCACATGATCACCTGCACCAAGTGCGGCAAGAGGATGAGCGAGTGTCCGATCTGCCGCCAGTACGTCGTCCGAGCCGTCCACGTCTTCCGGTCCTGAACCGACCCAGACCTGAACCCAGGTAAACCACCACACCCAGTACTGAACCCAGGTAAACCACCACACCCAGACCTGAACCCAGGTAAACCACCGCACCCAGTACTGAACTTTTTCTTCTTCTTCTTCTCCTTCTCCTTCTCCTTCTCCTTCTTCTTCTTCTTCTTCTACAGGTCGTCTCCAAAGCAATAACCATCAGATGAAGGGACCTCCTCCTCCTCGTCCTCCTCCTCCTCCTCCTCGTCCTCCTCCTCCTCCTCCTCCTCCTCGTCCTCCTCCTCCTCCTCCTCCTCCTCGTCCTCCTCCTCCTCCTCCTCCTCCTCCTCCTCCTCCTCCTCGTCCTCCTCCTCCAGAGACAGAAGACCTTTATTCTTAGTTTACTCTAATCTATTTTTATAGTGTAAATAAGAAGGTGAATGTAAGAAGTGGCCTTAATGTGAGCTGCTGTTTGAACACTGAATGTAGAGACCGCCTCTCACTGATCAACACCAACAATCCTCCGTGCCTTCACCAGATCGCCACCGCCTCCGTCTGTCCCGCTCAGCGCCAATCTACCAAAGAGAAGCTTTACCTCGACAGGTGAGGGGGGTCACATGACCTTTGACCTCCTGTAGACTACCAGACTGTGTTCTCACCGCCGCCTATACCGTGTTTACACTGTAAAAAACTAAATGAAGTGAAGTTAAAACCTTCAGCCTTATCTCACTGTTTACACATCATCGACGTAAAGCTGCTTCAGACCAGCAGCCAATCAGAGACAGGACATCAACACGTTCATTAAGCTGCCTTCAGATCAGATTATCAGCAGGATAATAACCTGCTGTTTCCCTTTAGATCCTCCATCTTACATAAAGATCCATTAATTATCAATGTGTGCCTGTAATTTACTCATAACTCTCAAGGAGCGAACACAGCGTTACGTTAATACTTTAAATTCCAAGTATTTGTCAATGTAACCTTGAATCTTTTAGTCCATCACAGCAGATCAGCTGAACATGGTCCTGTTAGTGATGACGTCATGATGACATCATGATGAGGTCCCGGTGTTAGCTGGAGGCTAACCAAAGGAAAGACTGGAGGCTCCAAAAATATTCACTTTATTACTGTAGAAAAAAATAAACAAACATTCACATCTAGAGCCAAAACTGAAGCAGTAGTTTGTGAAGTTTTGGCCTTTTTTTTGCTTAAAAATTATTTAATTTTCAAAATAGCTGCATTAGTTTTCTGTTAATTGACTAATCATTACAGCTCTAATTGGTACCAAGTTATTTCTTGGAAATCACCTTGAACTTATGAAATTACAGGCACATGGAATAAAGTGTCTCTATGATTTGTGTAGAGAAAAAGGGCTAAAACGTGCTAAACTACCGCTATACTCCTCTGAATTTACAGAATGAAATCCACTCTCACATATCAAAAATTACATTATACACATTCTGATATATGCAATATTATAGAGTCAGCTGTTTGCTGGCACTAATCGCCCTCCATACAGCAGACTAACTGCCACCAGGGGGCAGCAGAGACAGGAAATACCCACCGTCACATGCAGGGAGAAGCTGCTGCATAATGATGTGGCAGTGACCGAACAGCACCACCAACCCCACACAGATGATTTTACTTTGTGCTAAGCTAGGCTAGCAGTTTCCCACTGCTTCCAGTCTTTGTGCTAAGCTAAGCTAACCATGGACCCAGGGCTGTGGCTTCCTTTTGAGGTCATTTCCTTTTTATTTGTTCTGGTAATTTGAGGGTTTTAGGGACCTTGGGGGATTTTATATTCTTTAGTTAAAATGTACTGTTTTTCTGGGATGATTCCAGTGTTTTTAGACTCGGTATTGTGACTAAATTAAAGGCAATAAATGATTTAGAACTGAAACAGCCTTCATGTTGGGAAGTGAAATCACTCAGTAATTTCCTGATAATTTCCTCGGACGTTTTCCGGAAAAAACTCCGCAATTTGGCACGAATTATATAGAAAACCGAGGCAAAGCACTTGTGTAATGTAATGGACCGATCACTGTACTGGTCCTCCATCTTCTCATCTGACTCTGGAGAAGACAGAGAACTAGATGATTTAGTAAATGTTGGACTGGTCTTTTATATCAGGTTTAATAGAAACAACAGAGGCCCCAGGACGCTTCCCTGAGGAACTCCACATGTTATTAAAATACAGAGATTACTAATCTTCACCAGCAAACTGTCTCCCTTGTTGAACAGAAACTTCAGCAGTTAAACTCTTTGGTTTGAAGTTGACTTTGTGTCTTGTTGTAACTCTTATTGCACTAATCTGTTGATGCTGAAATATTTTGAACTTGTTTTTGTTTTTTGGTCAAAGAAGAAGAACTTGTTCTAGAGGGACTATGCAGCAGACATTTTGTTCTTTTTTGGTTTTCTTGTTTTTGTGAGATCATTATGGTTGATTTTTGTTGTGAATATTGTAGATTTTGTTTTGTGAAATGATGGTTGGTATTTGCAGCCCTTCTGACTTTGGGATCACACATTTCATCTACTTTTCACCCGTACGGTGGAATCATGATAGCTCAGCTGTGGCTCATTAAGTTGCACTTTGATTCATCTGCTACAACATACGTGAATAACTTCATAATCACAGCACTGTGACAGTTTTACATGATTGTGTTCTCTTCTTCAGGTATCTGTTAGCATCGTTAGCTGTCCCCACTGAGACCAACACAGCTGGAAGCTAACGTGCTAGCATCCAGTTGTTTTTCTCCTCAGTCCAGTGGTTCCCAAGTGTTTAGGCTTGTTAAAATAAAGCAGTGTCTCCTTTATGTGATTTTGTCATTTGGATAATTGTTTGAGGATCAAAGGGGTGAGGGATTTAACTTGTGACCCACTGGAGGGGTCTCCACCCCCAGTTTGGGAACCACTGCTTAAGTCTCAGTGAGAAACGCTAACACTGACTGGTTGGTTCTGTTTTAACTCCAGACTTCAATCACAGCTCAGATACTTTGTGATGTTCTTTAAAGTCTGGGTAAAGTAAAATCAGACATTATACATGTTAGAAAATACGTGGTGAGAACATGTGAACTATGTAGTACTGAGTCGTGGAGTCTAACTGTTTGTCACCATTTTTGTGTTCAGAATCTTTTGGGGGGGCCTGAAATCATCGCTCAATGACACACTGGAGCATCTTTATCATAACCCTCCACCAACTTTATATAGAAACTAGAGCACAGAGCATCAGTGGGTGACTCCACCTGGATCCCGTAATTTTATGTCCTTGGCGATTTTTTTAATCACTCAACTTTGGCTGAGTGGTTAATAACAAATTTTTCTTTGGTGTGACAAAGTCAGAGTACATATATATATTTTTGCTTTACCCGGACTTTAACCTTTCTACTGGAATCTGTTAAAAAATGAAATATGGTAAAATTGAAGAAGCTTTAGTTTTCTGAGTGGACTTTGCTAAATAATTTTGTAATAAAACTGATTTTCTTCCAGTTGGGTCTTTCCTTCCATTACTTTGACAGTCTGTTTTTTAGATTATTAACAGTATCGGTGAACATACATGGTTGCTAATAGTTTAGCCTTCTGCTAACAGCAGCCGTGAGCCGTTGGCTGCTGTTAGCAGAAGGCTAAACTATTAGCAACCCTTTCTCTCCATCTCTGAAACTCTTCTCCGATATTGTCCGACTCTCTTTTTGACTGACTTTACTGAAGGATAGTTAACTATAGACAGCCAAAGATTTATACGCCCTCACTTTATCTTTACAGCGCTGCCGTTGGCCTCCAGCCCGCTGGAAGGACGGCTGGCTACTTAGCTAGCTTAGCTTGCTAATTCCACCATGCTACAGGAAGTGAACCCAACAGGTGACAGCGCTGGGTAACGATCCCTCTGCCTCACTCCTCACCGCGAGGAGACTACTGAGGGAGGAGAGCAGGCGTTAGCTAGCTAACTTGTCAGTCTCCGGACAATCTACTACCACCACTACCACTGGTGATCCTGGAGAGTGAGTGACAGCACATATTGAGAAAAACTAGGATTATCTAGTCATTGTTAAAAAAACAAGCCAACAATACTTGCTAGCCAGCGTTAACTAAGGTGTTCAGAGAATTATTCTGCCTCCACTTAACAGAAAAAACAGAAAAGGGATCTATATAACCTTTATTTAACCAGGCAAGACATTAAGAAACAAATTCTTTTATATGGTCTTTAGACATTTGGTCCAAGGTCCGTCATGTAGAGTTGCACAGCAGTCCTTCTGATCTCTCTTTGGATCAACAATAAGGGAAGCTGAATGCACCCTGGGCCTCGACTCCCTCCTTACACTGGCTGAACCAGCGGGCCTGTAAACACAAAGAGATATGATAACCATGCTGGAAGAAATACAGTATACACATGGAAAAATTAATTCCAGAGATGACATCACTGATGGACTTACCTGAGCAGGTGACCATCACGATGTAGGAGGAGGAATCTGGTGATACACAGTCCCTCAGAGCAGATCCAGTGTGAATACATACATGTGTCATCGTCCACACAAGTCTGTCTGAGGACACCGTTCTCCGTCCTACAGAAACAGCAGAGCCACAGTCCAGCTCTCGACAGAATTCAGCTGCGTCCTTCAGGTTCCAGTAAAAGTCGTACAACTGTCTCCACTCTCCCTGTTTCACCTCCAGTGTTCCAGAACAGCGACTGCCTCCTCCCACCAACCTGACCGGTTCTGAACAGAAACAAGAGAGTCGTCAGTAAAAGAATAAAGTGAGTTTCAATAGATCAGAAATGAACCAGATCAGAGCTGCTGCAGCTCTTCTTCTACCTGAGCAGGTGAGTCCAACAGCTTTGCCAGGTGAGCAGGTGTTTCTCTCTGAGCCTGAGCTTCTACAGTCCAGGAGAGCAGACTCATTTCCTCCACACTGGAACTCTTTGGTCCACATTTGATCCTCCACTTCTCCATAGATCGCCCCCTGGAGGACTGAAGGAGCCCCACAGCCAAGCTCCCTACAGACCACCTCTGCATCCTGCTGGTCAAAGTCAGCTTCACACACTGAGGACCACGACTGGTTAGACTGGTTAGACTTCACCTCCAGTCTGCCTGAGCACAGACTAGTCCCATTCACCAGCCTGACAGAGTCTGGAGAGAGACAGAGAGCACTGAGCTTCCAGTAACAAGACCTCTTCTTTACCTTTTAGGATGTCATTGTCCTGAATAACTTTACAGTTCAGTCAAATGGAAACGTGACTGTCAGAGATGACATCACTGATGGACTGACCTGAGCAGGTGATCTCCAGGATGTAGGAAGAGGAATCTGCTGTTAAACAGTACCCCAGATGAGATCTAGAGTAAAAACAGTCAGATGTCATCATCCATATAGGTCTGTCTGAGGACTCCTTTCTCCATCTTGTAGAAGCAACAGAGCCACAGTCCAGCTCCCTACAGAATGCAGCTGCGTTCTTCAGGGTCCACTCATTGTCATATACTGGTTTCCACTGTCCCGACTGTTTCACCTCCAGTGTTCCAGTACAGCGACTGGATCCTCCCACCAACCTGACTGGTTCTGAACAGAAACAAGAGAGTCATCAGTGAGGAAAGTCCCCAGACCTCTGCAGCAAGTCCCTAGACCTCTGCAACTAGTCCGCATACCTCTGCAGCTAGTCCCCAGACCTCTGCAGCAAGTCCCCAGACCTCTGCAGCAAGTCCCCAGACCTCTGCAGCAAGTCCCCAGACCTCTGCAGCAAGTCCCCAGACCTCTGCAGCTAGTCCCCAGACATCTGCAGCAAGTCCCCAGACCTCTGCAGCAAGTCCCTAGACCTCTGCAACTAGTCCGCATACCTCTGCAGCTAGTCCTCAGACCTCTGCAGCAAGTCCCCAGACCTCTGCAGCTAGTCCCCAGACCTCTGCAACTAGTCCAAAGACCTCTGCAACTAGTCCGCATACCTCTGCAGCTAGGCCTCAGACCTCTGCAGCAAGTCCCCACGCCTCTGCAGCTAGTTCCCAGACCTCTGCAGCAAGTCCAAAGACCTCTGCAACTTGTCCTCAGACCGCTGCAACTAGTCCTTCACACCTCTGCAGCTAGTCTCTACACCTTCCAACTTGTTCCCAGATCTCACACCACTGGAGTTAGTTCTCAGACCTCTGCAGGTGGTCCACAGAACTCTGCAGCAACTCCCCCCACCTCTGCAGCTAGTCCCCATATCTCTGCAGCTAGTCCCCCAACCTCTGCAGCTAGTCTCCATGTCTCTACAGCTAGTCCCAAGACCTTTGCAGCACGTCCCCCCACCTCTGGAGCTAGTTCTCAGACCTCTGCAGCTAATCTCTGGACCTATACTGCTAGTCTCCAGACCTCCCAACTTCTTCCCACACCTCTGCAGCAAGTATTGGTATATGAACTTGAGTACCATGTCAGTGCTAGTATAGAGAGATTTCGAATGATACCCAGCCCAAACGCTACCGGGAATCTAACTGCAGGTCTCCGGGTCTTTGTACTGGATCTTAACCCCCACCACCTTTTCAATTAAATTTGAACCTGATCCGTTCAGACAGATCATGAACATTTACCTCTTTGAATCATCTTCACATTCTCCACAGTAAGAGGCAGCAGACGGCTCTCAGACGAGAAGTTATGAGAAAGAACGTAGACGTGATAAACACAGCTGTAGCTTCCTTGGTGGGCAGAGTCTGCAGCAGGAAATTGGAAGTGGGCAGAGTGATTGACAGCTGGCTGGGTGTAGTTCTGTGCTGAGTTGGAGGAGGTGAAGGTGAGCATGAAGGAGCCTCCTGGGTACTGTGGCTGGATGGAGCAGCTGATGGTGAAGGTGGAGCCCCTGGACACTTGAAACCCCTGCTGCTGGGCCTCGGTGACCCCGTCCACGGAGGACACCGATATGTTCGGCTGAACCAGCAGGTCTGAAAACACAAAGAGAGGATTGGCTGAACCACACACACATATACTCACCTATTATTTGTATTTCTGTGGAAGTACATTAAGAATCCCTTGTTGTCCGTGTACACTTGGCCAATAAAGCGGATTCTGATTCTGAGAAACAACCACAGGTTCCTCCAGGTGTGTCCTGTCAGGTGACGGTCATATTGGAGGTTTAAAGCAATGAGTTTTTAGGAGGTAGAGCGGGTCCAGTTCAGTCCAATAGAAACCACAGTAGAAACATTAATGCCAGAGATGACATCACTGATGGACTTACCTGAGCAGGTGACCTCCACGATGTAGGAGGAGGATTCTTGTGATACACAGTCCCTCAGAGCAGATCCAGTGTGAATACATACATGTGTCATAGTCCACACACGTCTGTCTGAGGACACCTTTCTCCGTCCTACAGAAACAGCAGAGCCACAGTCCAGCTCTCGACAGAATTCAGCTGCGTCCTTCAAGGTCCAGTAAAAGTCGTACAACTGTCTCCACTCTCCCTGTTTCACCTCCAGTGTTCCAGAACAGCGACTGCCTCCTCCCACCAACCTGACCGGTTCTGAACAGAAACAAGAGAGTCATCAGTAAAAGAATAAATTGAGTTTCAATAGAACAGAAATGAACCAGATCAGAGCTGCAGCTTGTCTTCTACCTGAGCAGGTGAGTCCAACAGCTTTGCCAGGTGAGCAGGTGTTTCTCTCTGAGTCTGAGCTTCTACAGTCCAGGAGAGCAGACTCATTTCCTCCACACTGGAACTCTTTGGTCCACATTGGATCCTCCACGTCTCCATAGATCGTCCCCTGGAGGACTGAAGGAGCCCCACAGCCAAGCTCCCTACAGACCACCTCTGCATCCTGCTGGTCAAAGTCAGCTTCACACACTGAGGACCACGACTGGTTAGACTGGTTAGACTTCACCTCCAGTCTGCCTGAGCACAGACTAGTCCCATTCACCAGCCTGACAGAGTCTGGAGAGAGACAGAGAGCACTGAGCTTCCAGTAACAAGACCTCTTCTTTACCTTTTAGGATGTCATTGTCCTGAATAACTTTACAGTTAAGTCAAATGGAAACATGACTGTCAGAGATGACATCACTGATGGACTGACCTGAGCAGGTGATCTCCAGGATGTAGGAAGAGGAATCTGCTGTTAAACAGTACCCCAGATGAGATCTAGAGTAAAAACAGTCAGATGTCATCATCCATATAGGTCTGTCTGAGGACTCCTTTCTCCATCTTGTAGAAGCAACAGAGCCACAGTCCAGCTCCCTACAGAATGCAGCTGCGTTCTTCAGGGTCCACTCATTGTCATATACTGGTTTCCACTCTCCCGACTGTTTCACCTCCAGTGTTCCAGTACAGCGACTGGATCCTCCCACCAACCTGACCGGTTCTGAACAGAAACAAGAGAGTCATCAGTGAGGAAAAAAAAGAGTTAGTTTTATTTCCCCAGACCTCTACAGCTAGTCCAAAGAACTCTGCAACTAGTCCCCATACCTCTGCAACTAGTCCCCACACCTCTGCAGCTAGTTCCCATACCTCTGCAACTAGTCCCCATACCTCTGCAACTAGTCCCCACACCTCTGCAACTAGTCCCCATACCTCTGCAACTAGTCCCCACACCTCTGCAACTAGTCCCCATACCTCTGCAACTAGTCCCCACACCTCTGCAGCTAGTCCCCATACCTCTGCAGCTAGTCCCCACACCTCTGCAACTAGTCCCCACACCTCTGCAACTAGTCCCCACACCTCTGCAACTAGTCCCCACACCTCTGCAACTATTCCCCACACCTCTGCAACTAGTCCCCACACCTCTGCAGCTAGTCCCCACACCTCTGCAACTAGTCCCCACACCTCTGCAACTAGTCCCCACACCTCTGCAGCTAGTCCCCATACTTCTGCAGCTAGTCCCCATACCTCTGCAACTAGTCCCCACACCTCTGCAGCTAGTCCCCATACCTCTGCAACTAGTCCCCACACCTCTGCAGCTAGTCCCCATACCTCTGCAACTAGTCCCCACACCTCTGCAACTAGTCCCCACACCTCTGCAACTAGTCCCCACACCTCTGCAGCTAGTCCCCACACCTCTGCAACTAGTCCCCACACCTCTGCAGCTAGTCCCCACACCTCTGCAACTAGTCCCCACACCTCTGCAACTATTCCCCAGACCTTATCAACTAGTACGAGTCATCAGTAAGAGAAGAAACATTAGTTGTGAAACACCAAAAAGCCCCCTTTTCTCATATAATTCTCGTTTCTACGCACCGTTGTGATTGTTGGTGTCTTCTGCCCAGAGACCTGAGTCAGAAAATTAGAAAAGAAACAACTCAACATCACTTAATCAATATAACAGCAGTATTATTGATTAAAATGCAGCCAATTCAACCAGAGCTCTGGACAGAATGCAAGAAATGTGGCCTGCAGTGTGAATGTGTCCTGGGCCACGTAGAAGGACCGTCAACTCAACTGACATCCTCTGTGTAAGCACGTACTCATTCGCTGGCTTTGTCCACGATGTCTGACATTTTTGAAAAGCCAAGATATAGAGATATATTACGAATGCGTCAAACATCTTTGGCGTTTTCGTGTTCCTGGAACACACCGAGGAATAGACGCAGTCTGTACTGTTTAGATTTGTTGTGTGGCGTGACTTTTCCACTAGGTGGATCTGTGGCCCTATAAGTAACTCTGTGTATTTTAGCTGTTTTTGTATTCTTAAGCATTAGCAGGCTATAACCCCCTTTTCTGTTAGTAACCATGATGACGTGTTTAGTGGGCGGAGCGTTAACTGGAGGCAGAATAATTCTCTGAACACGTTAGATAGCCTCCAGTCTTTCCTTTGGTTAGCCTCCAGCTAACACTGTGACCTCATCATGACCTCAACACTAAAAGGGTCTATTTCTAAAGCATTTCTCATGTCACAGAATCCACTGAGAATGAATCCTGTGTTTTGGATGTTATCATAATACTGTCTATGTTTTGGTTCTGGTACTCTGCACAGATCTGACACCTATCCGAACGCCTACCTGCTCTCATATATCCGTCTCTCTGAGGCTGAGACACGGAGGTCCCCGGGGACCACCAGTAGAAGGTAACCTTATATTTTCAGGTTCATAAAATGTACCCGAATTCACGAATATGTAGTATGTAACTACTGCTGTCTGAAAACAACATTTGTTTTTTGCAAACAGAAATGATGTCAGTGTTCATTGGCATGTAGAGCGGGGAAGTGAGATCCCATCTCAAGTGGTGGAGACGTATTGTAATGCCAGGTGTGAACTGAGGTGCTCAGTGACCGGATCACCCGTCAGAGTTCAAGTCCTACCTGAGCTCCAGAGCAACACCAAGAGCACCCTCAATATGTGATCCATGTCCAGAGTCATCAGAACCAGGCTTCCACTGTCTGTCGTTGGCTCGTGTCTTTCTTCCTTCCTAGATGTCGGTTCTGCTGAGTTCTGTCTCTGTGCTGTGAATCAGAGAGGACACATAGAACTAGATAACTTACTGTTGGATACTCCAACAAGTAGCCAAGCTGTATACACCTCGGACTTCAACTACAACTCGGTGCTACCTGCAGGCCCAACTGCGGGCTGCATCAGTGAGGGGAAGCAGGCTGAGAACAGGCACGTAGACTCCTTCGCTGAACCACCTGCAGCGTAACCTTACGGACTACAAGTACCTGGGAGTACATCTGGACCACAACCTGGACTGGGCTAGGAACACCGAGGCTGTGTACAAGAAGGGCCTCTACTTCCTGCGGAGGCCCCGCTCATCGGCAGTACCATGCCGAGGACGTCCTACCAGTCCGTCGTAGCCAGCGCCCTCAGAGCCGGGGCAGCAGGGTGAGGACAGTCGGTGCCAACAGAATCAACAAGCTCATCAGAAACGCTGGCTTTGTCTCGGGGGGGGTGGAGCTTGATTCTTTGGTGGTGGTGTCAGATAGGATTATACCGCGCATACCTCCCTTTTTTCTCCCCCTTCTCCGGGTTAAATGAAAAAATAAGTGAAGTATTGTGTGTTTGTTTAGACCACAGGAATAATGAATATTCAGTTTAAATCTTTACAGATCAGAAAACGGGACGTATTATTCGCAGTGGTGGAAGAAGTACTCAGATCGTAGCAATACCACGATGTAGAAATAATCAAGTATGTCTCCAAAATGTGTCCTTCTCTGTGACACTACAGGTTGAACTACTGACGTTAACAGTTTATTTAAATGACATCTTAGATCAGACAATAAAAGAGAAGATCACACAATACACACTGAAGGAATCAGCTGTTGTGTTGATGGTCTTCTTCTTTCCTTCAATAATAACTTTATTATCAGACATAAAAAAACAGAATAATTCAGACACCGAATGTTTTATTTACCTGTGAAATAGTTTTGTCCCCAAAAGAAGAAGAAGAATGAAATGATTCAAACTTCCATTTAGTCGATGTCCCCACAGTGTTGCCTGATAGGGATTAATACTGTTGAATTTGGACTTTGAATTTGTTTTCCAGAAAAGCTTCATTGACCCTCGATCAATACTGAGTTAGTTAGAGGGTTAAACTGGGATAAAGTTCATCTGATGGTCCAATACTGCTAACCCTAGACTAGAGGGTTAAACTGGGATAATGTCCAGTTGATATTAGACTAGATAGACTAACCTTCTGTTTCTGCTGTGCTAAAGCAACACGTTGCATCTTAAATCTGCAGCTTCCAGTTTCTTTTACCAAAGACTGCTGATTTCTTCTGTTCTGATTCGTCTTCTTTTATGTGTGTGTTGTTTCAGGTGAGTGTGGAGAAAGGTTTGGGTATCAGTACAGCCAGCTGCAGCAGCGGTTTGACCTCTGACCCCAAATCTGGGCTCATCCTACCCTTACCCTTAATAGAGAGCTGCAGGAATGAGTCCTAAAACCCAGAAATGAGTTAGCATTTCATCACTTCCTGTTCCCTCGTCTGGAAGCGCTCTATACGACCTCAACTATCTCAAAACAAAACAAAAATCTTACTTAAGCAGAAGTAGCCGACATCAGCATCAGCATCAAGTACCAAAAGTTAAAGTACTCATGCAGAATAATCTATATTCTATTATTGTATTATAATAATTGAAAAATATCTGAAAATCTGGGAAAATTTCTGAAAAATATTAGTAAAATATGTGAAAACTAAACTTAATAACATCTATTAGTAAAGAGGACTTTCTACAAGCTGAAAGCATCAAAGACCATTCAGACATATGAGAAAAATATTTGAAAAATGTACGAAAATTATTAGTAAAATATGTGAAAAAAACAATTGTAAAAAAGTAGTATTAGTATTATTTTAATTGTTATTCTTATTTATTCTTCTTCTTCTTCTTCTTCTTCTTCTTCTTCTTCTTCTTCTTCTTCTTCTTATTATTATTATTTATTGTTATTATTATTATTATTATTTATTGTTATTATTATTATTATTATTATTATTATTATTATTATTAATAGTAGTAATAGTAGTTGTAGTAGTATTAATAATAACACTTTGAGTCATACAGAGCTGTTGATATGCTATTGATTGGTTGGTTGGTGGACAGTCAGCCGGATAAAATCTGTGAAAAACATCTTGAAAAAATCTGTGAAAATGTCCGAAAAATATTAGAAGAATATGTGAAAACTAAACTAAATAACCACTATTAGTAAAGAGGACTTTCTATAAGCTGAAAGCATGAAAAAACATTCGGAAATATGAGAAGAATATCTGGAAAATGTACGAAATTATTAGTAAAATATGTGAAACAAATTAGACCTTGTTCAGTTATTGACTATACAAATTGTATTATTATTATTATTATTATTATTATTAATAATATAAGCATAACAATTTTTTATTATTATTATCATTATTATTATTATTATTATTATTTATTATTATTATTATTATTATTATTATTATTATTATGAACACGTTGAGTCATACTGAGCTGTTGATATGGCTATTGATTGGTTGGTTGGCGGAAAGTGGGCGGGATTGTGTCTGTGCTCGGCTGTCTATTGGTTGTTTCGGGGGCAGAGGGCGGGACTTGGGCTGTCCATCGGTCAGTTGATTGGGTAGTGGGCGGAGTTCAGTTTGAACCAGAGTCCCGCCGCAGAGAAAAAGTGTCAGGTTTCCTTTAGCAGCGAAGCTAAGCTAACCCCATCATCATCATCATCACCAGCGGAGAGTTCTGATAAACTGACCCGCTCCTGGCTCACCGCAGCGGGCTTTTTATGGACCAACACCGCGGTGTTTAGACGGATAATACTGTGTTAAAGTTAAAGAGAGGCGGGGATCATGGCAGAGGGAGCGGACAGCGGCGCAGTAAACCCCGCGAAGAGGAAGCTACCAGCGGGGAGGAAGAGCCGCCAGAGCAGCCAGCACAAGAAGAGCTCCAGCTGCCGGGTAACAATACAGCCGGAGCTAACTGCTAGCATCACAGAGGCTAGCTGCTAGCATCACAGAGGCTAGCTGTTAGCATCACAGAGGCTAGCTGTTAGCATCACAGAGGCTAGCTGTTAGCATCACAGTGGCTAGCTCTTAGCTCGGCTGCTGTTTCAGGAGTTTCACTGAAGAGCTCAACTTTTCAACAACAAACCGCAAACGGATGAAACTGTAGATAATGTGACGTCACTACTGTAGATAAAGTGACGTCACTACTGTAGATAAAGTGAGGTCGCTAAAAGTGAACCTGGAGTAACAGAGTAAAGTTCTGTGAGTGAATCACTGCGACCTCATAACGGGATCTGTGTGCTAACTGTTCACAGCAACAAGCTAATGTTTGGCCCCAGAAGCAACAGGTCACCGGTGTTACACTGAAACCTGCGACCCGTTCCTTTCTGTGCCACTACAGCAGGGCTGCACAATTAATCCACATTTTATTGAAATCACAATATGGCTCTTGTGCAATGTTCAAATCGCAGTATTAGTTAAAGGTGAAATGTGTGTAAAAATATACCATTTTACATTAAATACTGTGGTGCTGTCAGAGATGTCCCGGCCTACACATCATATTTACAGACTTCGGAAAACATCTGGGAAAATGTCTGACAATATTAGTAAAATATGTGAAAAAATATCTGATAAATATGTGAAATATATCCCAAAAATACATGAAAAATATCCAAATACTACGTGAAAAATATCCGAAAAATATGTGAAAAGTTTCTGAAAATATCCAAAAAGTAACAGTAAAATATGTGAAAACTATACAAAATAACATCTATTTGTAAAGAGGACTTTCTTCAAGCTGAAAGCATCAAATACCATTCAGAAATATGTGAAAAATATCCGACAAATATTGAAAAATCTGGGAATATGTCTGAAAAATTTTAGTAAAATATTGAAAAGTATCCAAGAAATCTGGGAAAATAGCTGAAAAATTAATAAAATATATGAAATCTAAACTAAACAACATTCAGTAGTGAAGAGGAATTTTTACAAGCTAAAAGCATGAAAAAACATTCAGAAATATGAGAAAAATATGTGAAAACTAAACTAAATAACATTTATTAGTAAAGAGGACTTTCTACAAGCTGAAAGCATCAAATACCATTCAGAAATATGTGAAAAATATCCGACAAATATTAGTTAAATATGTGTAAAAAATATTGAATAATATCTGAAAAATCTGGGAAAATGTCTGAAAAATATTAGTAAAATATTGAAAAGTATCCAAGAAATCTGGGAAAATAGCTGAAAAATTAATAAAATATGTGAAATCTAAACTAAACAACATTCAGTAGTGAAGAGGACTTTGCACAAGCTAAAAGCATGAAAAAACATTTAGAAATATGAGAAAAATATCTGAAAAGTTGAAAAGAGTTGGCTGACGTCAGTTCTTGTTGTTAAATTGTGATATTTTTGAATGCAGTTTGGTGTGTGTGTTGTTTCAGGTGAGTCTGGAGAAAGTTTTGGGTATCAGCACAGCCGGCAGCAGCGGTTTGACCTCTGACCCCAAATCTGGGCTCATTGCCTATCCTGCAGGGTAAGCCCCGCCTCCTTTAGACTCACCTGTATGGAAAGGGCGACGCCCCTAGAAAACAGAGTGACAGTGATATTTTTCCCAGCATGCTTTTCTGTGTCAGTCTCAGCACAAACATGAAGATGAAAAGTTTGCTGTGATTTCAGATGTGTCATCGTGCTGCTTCACCCGAAGAAGAATAAACAGAGTCACATCATCAACACATCCAGGTAGGTCTGTCTGCTTCACCTTCACTGAACCGCAGTTAAGAGAGGCAGTAGAGGCCGGTAAAGAGAGGCAGTAGAGGGCAGTAGAGGGCAGTAAAGAGAGGCAGTAGAGGGCAGTAGAGGGCAGTAAAGAGAGGCAGTAGAGGGCAGTAACGAGAGGCAGTAGAGGCCAGTAAAGAGAGGCAGAAGAGGCAGTAGAGGCCAGTAAAGAGAGGCAGTAGAGGCCGGTAAAGAGAGGCAGTAGAGGCAGGTAAAGAGAGGCAGTAGAGGCCGGTAAAGAGAGGCAGTAGAGGTCAGTAAAGAGAGGCAGTAAAGAGAGGCAGTAGAGGGCAATAAAAACGTGTCTGTGTTTCAGAAAGCCCTTCAGTGCTCTGGCGTTCTCCCATGATGGAAAACACCTGGTCACTGGTGAGGTAAGAGCTGAGGTCACACCTGAGTCTGTTGTTGTCTCTCTGGACACCACGGAGGACAGGTGAAGGTGTGTATATCTGACTGTGTGTGTGTGTGTGTGTGTTTCAGAGTGGTCACATGCCCTGTGTGCGGGTGTGGGAGGTGGACGGAGGTCAGGTGGCCGAGGTTCAGTCTCATAAATACGGCGTTTCCTGCGTGGCGTTCTCCACCAACAGCTGCTACATCGTCTCCGTGGGATACCAACACGACATGACTGTTAGTGTGTGGGACTGGAGGGTGAGGACACGCACACACACACACACACACACCAATGGTGTACATTTACTCATGTACTGTACTTAAGTACAACTTTGAGGTACTTGTACTTCACTTGAGACTTTTCTTAACATGCTACTTTTTAGAGTTTATAAAATCTTATTTATTATAAGTTAAACTGCTAACAGTGTAAATTATCAGAGTATTTTTATTGTGTGGTATTAGTACTTTTACTGCAGTAAAGTGTCTGAACTTTACTACATTGGTACGCATGTCGTCCCTCCTGTCCTTCCTGTCTTTGTGCCTTTGAGCAGAAAGGTTCGATCATCGCCTCCAACAAAGTGTCCAGCAGAGTGTCCGCCGTCTCCTTCTCTCAGGACAACAGCTACTTCGTCACCGCAGGAAACCGACACGTCAAGTTCTGGTACCTGGACGCCTCCAAAGAACGACGGGTACCATCCTGACCTCCAATCAGCCAATCACAGCTCATCTACTCTGTCTGTCGTCTCCTCAGCCAATCACAGCTCATCTACTCTGTCTGTCTTCTTCTCAGCCAATCACAGCTCATCTACACTCTCTGTCTCCTTCTCAGCCAATCACAGCTCATCTACTCTGTCTGTCTTCTCCTCAGCCAATCACAGCTCATTTTGCAGTAGTCTGAACTAACTATTTTCTCCCTGTATCCAGGTGAACAGCACTGTGCCTCTGATTGGTCGGTCAGGGTTGCTAGGCGACCATAAGAACAGCCTTTTTAGCGGCGTGGCGTGTGGGCGTGGCCTCATGGCGTCCAGCACCTACTGCATCACCAGCTCCGGTCTGCTGTGTCTTTTCAACAGCAGCCGACACCTGGAGGCCTGGGTCAACCTCAAGGTCAGTGAGGAGCACCGGAAAACACACCTGTACACACCTGTACACACCTGTACGCTATAAAACACACCTGTACACACCTGTACGCTATAAAACACACCTGTACGATGTAAAACGCACCTGTACGCTATAAAACACACCTGTACACACCTGTACGCTATAAAACACACCTGTACTCTATAAAACACACCTGTACACACCTGTACGCTATAAAACACACCTGTACACACCTGTACGCTATAAAACACACCTGT
>CAKAOJ020000497.1:307500-411753 GCA_916701645.2 Sebastolobus alascanus
CTCACCTGTTCATCTGATAACACCGTCAGGCTGTGGCACACCGACCCCCCCACCGGGCACAGGAACCTCTACAGCAACGTAAGACCAGCGAGTACACGAGTACAGGAGTACACGAGTACAGGAGTACACGAGTACACCAGTACACCAGTACAGGAGTACAGGAGTACAGGAGTACAGGAGTGTATACAGCTCTTTTTATCAGTTGTCATAATGAAGTTCCTGTTTGTGCTGCAGGACCTGCTGAGGATCGTGTATGTGGGGGAGAACACGCAGCACCTGCAGGCCGAGGGGGAGAGGGGGGAGAGGGGGGAGAGGGGGGAGGCAGCCGGGGCTGATGGGAAGGCCGGCATCAGGGTGCTGGGGATCAGTCCTGATGGACAACACCTGGCAGCTGGAGACCGCTGTGGAAACCTGCAGTAAGAGACACTCAAACACACTCTGACACACTCTGATACCTGTGAAGCTCTCTGCTGCCTTCTGCTGGACAAACTACTGAACTACTGTTATAATTAATGTGACTGTTAAACTGTATTAAACTATATTATTAATATGACTGTGTACTCTCTGCTGAGCCGGATCCAGATCCGGTGCAGTGGAACCTGAACTGGTCGTCTCAGAGATAAAATGAGATGTTTCTGTGTTCAGTATCTTCGGTCTGGAGTTTCTGGACGAGCTGGTGAAGATCGAGGCTCACGACTCGGAGGTGTTGTGTCTGGAGTTCTCCCCAACATCCACAGGTAAGACCTCAGCTCAAGAGACGCCACGCCAACACCTCAAACTCCAGTTGAAATATTCCAACTCGAACGAGAAACCTCTGTCTTTGTGAGGTGAAAGCCTCTCAGCGCTGGGATCAATACAAATATATATATAATAGATAAATAACTGTAGTATGTGTCTGATAGTCCATCATCTCTGTACAGAGAGCAGAAACCACAGACTGTCTCTAGATGACGTCATGTTGAGTGTTGATGGAGCAGCTGTTATATTCTGGTACTGATCCATCCAGACTCCATTCAGAAAACAAGCATTTTAAAACCTGTCTGCTTGTCGTCATGGTAACAGACCCGACAAAGCATGAAGTCAGACTTTTTACTAATCAGCATCATCATGTAGTTATTTCAGCATCATTTTGATCCGTTTACAACAACGTTGCTTCTGTATTTATGCCTAGACGACATTATTATTATTAGAAAACAAGCATTTTAAAAGTTGTTTGCTTGTTTTCAGATATTTTTCAGACATTTTTCAGAGTTTTTTCGGACATTTTTCAGACTTTTTTTTACTTTTTGCAGACATTTGTCACACATTTTTCGGACATTTGATTGACATTTTTCGGACAGGTTTTGGACTTTTTTTTACCTTTTTTTAGAAAATTTTACGTTTTTTTGGAAATTTTTTCAAACATTTTCGAACATTTTTCAGACTTTTTTTTTTTTAATTTTTTTCGAACATTTGTCAGACTTTTTTTTATTTTTACTTTTTAGACATTTTTGCAGACAGACCTGACAAAGCATGAAGTCAGACTTTTTACTAATCAGCATCATTATGTAGTTATTTCAGCATCATTTTGATCAGTTTATTGATATTAGATCACAGTTTATTTAGGGTTCATCCCTCAGTAGAGACGTGTGGCTGCTAGATACAGTCAGTGGAATAACACTGGATGTGAATACAGCTCACCGCCGGGTGATGTTATGAACCCAGACACCACGGAGTTTGGTTTTCTGACATATCTGAGACTTCACCAACATGTACAAAGCAGCTACAGAGGTTATTTCTTCCATGGTTGATGGAGGAAATGTTGTTGGTATCCATGGAGACGAGCTCCTCCTCCTCCTCTCTGGAGCCTCTAGAACACAGATGATACCGGCGGTCCGACTCGTGTGATTAAAGAGAGGTTAAAATCCGCTTCACTCTTGTTGTGAACACAGCGTTAGACATGATTAGTTTCTCCCTGCAGGTGTTACACCTGGATGACGACTCTGCTGCTGTTTCAGGTGTGAAGCTGTTGGCGTCGGCCAGCAGAGATCGACTGATCCACATCTTCAACCTGGAGAAGAACTACAGTCTGGAACAGACTCTGAACGACCACTCGGCCTCCATCACTGCCGTCAAGTTCACTGGTAACGTCCGTCATCAGATGATTTCATCCTCCACAGTCAGTAGTACTGTGATACTGTGATACTGTGATACTGTGATACTGTGATACTGAGCGTATCTCACATCTCTAACGTCAGTCAAAGTACTAACACAGTGTAAAATACTCTGTTACATGTGGAACTCCTGCATTCAAAATCTTACTTAGGTAAAAGTACAAAAGTATATGCATCAAAATATACTTACAGTACCAAAAGTAAAAGTACTCATTATGTAGAATAATATATATATATTATATTATTGATGCATTAATGTGTTCATCACTTTAATGGAGCAGCTGGTAAATGTGGAGCTACTTTTAATGACTTTATAAACTGCTGGGTAGTTTATACTTCCAATACTACCAAGGGATACTTCCACTACTATCCAGAATACTTCAGAAATACTTCCAGTGCTGCCATAGTATTGTTATCAGTAGTACCTCGCTGGTATTCCTGTGTCTCATGTATGAAGCTGATGTTTCTGTGTTCAGGTGAGAGTCCAGATGTTCGGATGGTGAGCTGCGGAGCCGACAAGAGCATCTACTTCCTGTCAGCTGACCAGGTGAACACACACTGACAGACGAAGGAATACCTAATACTTATATAAATACTCCCTATACTACCAGAAACCCTTCTGTAATTATAGAAAAACTCCCACAGTGCCAGAAATACTTCAGTAATTATATAAATACTACCAGAAATACTTCAATAATTATATAAATACTCCCGATACTACCAGAAATACTTCAATAATTATATAAATACTCCAGATACTACCAGAAATACTTCAATAATTATATAAATACTCTCTATACTGCCAGAAATACTTCAGTAATTATATAAATACTCCCGATACTGCCAGAAATACTTCAATAATTATATAAATACTCCCGATACTACCAGAAATACATCAATAATTATATAAATACTCCCTATACTACGAGAAATACTTCAATAATTATATAAATACTCCCTATACTACCAGAAATACTTCAATAATTTTATAAATACTCCGGATACCGCCAGAGATACTTCGTTAATTATATAAATACTCCCGATACTGCCAAAAATACTTCAGTAATTATATAAATACTCCCGATACTGCCAGAAATACTTCAATAATTATATAAATACTCCCAATAATCCCAGAAATACTGCAATCATAATATAAATACTTCCAACTCTACCAGGGAAACTTCCACTACCATCAAAAATACTTCAGATATAGTTCTAATACTGCCAGAAAAACTTCAGTAATTCGAGAAGTACTTCCAATACTGCCAGTAATACTTCATTAATTATATAAATACTTCTTATAGTACCAGATATATTTCTGCTACCATTAAAAATACATCAGTAAAATCAGAAATACTTCCAATACTATCAGAAATCCTTCCAGTTCCAGAAATACTTAAATTATTCCAGGAATACTTCCAGTACTGCCAGAAATACTTCAATAGTTCCAGAAATACTTCCAATTCTGCCAGAAGTGCTTCAATAATGATATAAATACCTCTAATACTACCAAATATACTTCTGCTTCCATCATAAATACATCAGTACTGCCGGAAATACCTTCAATACTACCAGAGGGTCTTTATTCAGCTACAAACTGCTGATATTAAAATACGTATAATATTTATGATGTCGTTGTGTGTGTTGCGGTCCAGACGGCGGAGGGTCCGTCGTTCTCCCGGAGTCACCACGTGGTGGAGAAGACGACGCTGTACGACATGGACCTGGACGCATCGAGGACACACGTCGCCATCGCCTGTCAGGACCGAAACGTCAGGTTAGGAGCTGATGGAGTGTGTTTTTAGGGTGTACGATGTGGAAACTGTAGAGCTGATGAGAGTGTGTTTTTAGGGTGTACGATGTGGAAACTGTAGAGCTGATGGAGTGTGTTTTTAGGGTGTACAACGTGGAAACTGTAGAGCTGATGGAGTGTGTTTTTAGGGTGTACAATGTGGAAACTGTAGAGCTGATGGGAATGTGTTTTTAGGGTGTACGACGTGGAAACTGTAGAGCAGATGAGAGTGTGTTTTTAGGGTGTACGACGTGGAAACTGTAGAGCAGATGAGAGTGTGTTTTTAGGGTGTACGATGTGGAAACTGTAGAGCTGATGGGAGTGTGTTTTTAGGGTGTACGATGTGGAAACTGTAGAGCTGATGGAGTGTGTTTTTAGGGTGTACGATGTGGAAACTGTAGAGCTGATGGGAGTGTGTTTTTAGGGTGTACGATGTGGAAACTGTAGAGCTGATAGAGTGTGTTTTTAGGGTGTACGATGTGGAAACTGTAGAGCTGATGGAGTGTGTTTTTAGGGTGTACAACGTGGAAACTGGGAAGCTGAAGAAGTGTTTGAAAGGCTCGTCCAGTGATGAAGGAGCTTTGCTGAAGGTAAGACACACGTATTGATTACTGTTTCAACTGTGGCTTCAATTCATCAATCAGCATCATTGTTGTGCTACATGTTGACTGCAGGGTAACATAGCTGTGCTGTGATTGGCTGATACTCTGTGATGTCTGCAGGTTCACATGGATCCGTCGGGCTCGTTCTTCGCCACCAGCTGCTCCGATAAAAACATCACCATCTTCGACTACGAGTCAGGAGAGTGTGTCGCCACGCTGTTCGGACACTCTGGTGAGTAAACCAGTCATGTTAGTTTGTAGTATTATTATTGATTCAGATGCTCCTCTTCTTTCTTCTGCAGGTGTTTCATTTACCTGTTTGTTTCCATAGAGATCGTCACCTGTATGAGGTTCAGTCAGGACTGCAGACACCTCATCACTGTGTCTGGAGACAGGTAAACCTTAGTTTACTAGGAGACAGGTAAACCTTAGTTTACTAGGAGACAGGTAAACCTTAGTTTAATAGGAGACAGGTAAACCTTAGTTTACTAGGAGACAGGTAAACCCTACTTTACTAGGAGACAGGTAAACCTTAGTTTACTAGGAGACAGGTAAACCTTAGTTTACTAGGAGACAGGTAAACCTTAGTTTACTAGGAGACAGGTAAACTGTACTCAGGTGTAAGAATCATTGAAGAGTTTAGTGTTTAATAACGATGAACTGTGTTTTTAATGTTGTGTGTGTGCGTGTAGTTGTGTGTTTGTGTGGCGGCTGGACTCTCAGATGACCAGCACCATGAGGAAGAGGCGGGGCCTTAAACTGAGCGCCGCTCCTGAAACCTGCAGTTCCAAACAGCAGAATATCAGGTGAGTGAGACGCTGAAGACCTGCAGGAGGTCTGAGACGCTGAAGATCAGTCTGAGATCAGTTTCCCGGTCTTCGGTCTGTGATGGTGTTGTTGTTTCAGGAGGGAGACCTTCATCACCGGACCGTCCTCTCAGCTGCCTCAGATGGAGGAAGACGAGGAGGAAGAGGCCGACCTCGGGACTCCAGCCAGATTGGACTCTGCTCACGGTGAACTTTACTTATAGATGTTATTTAGTTTAGTTTTCACATATTTTACCTTTATTTTTTGGATATTTTTCAGACTTTTTTCACGTATTTTTCAGATATTTTTTGTGTGTTTTTCGGATCTGTTTAACATATTTTTTGATATTTTTCACATATTTTTTGGGTATTTTTCACGTATTTTTCACATTATTCTGATATTTTTCACGTATTTTTGGGGTATTTTTCACATATTATTCTGATATTTTCAAGTATTTTTTGGATATTTACGTGTATTTTTCGGATAATTTTCACAAATTTTCGGGATATTTTTCACATATTATTCTGATATTTTTCAAGTATTTTTGGGATATTTACGTGTATTTTTTGGATAACTTTCATATATTTTGGGGATATTTTTTCACATATTATTCAGACATTTTTTCACATATTTTTTTTTACTGTCTTTTCACATATATTACTAATACTTTTTGGATATTTTTCAGTTATGTCTGAATGGTATTTGATGCTTTTAGCTGGCCGAAAATCCTATTTACTAATAAATGTTGTTTTGCTTAGTTTTCACATATTTTACTAATATTTTTGGGGATATTTTTCACAAATTATTCAGATATTTTTCACATAGTTTTCGGATATTTTTTTATGTATTTTTTTTATATTTTTCACGTAGTTTTTGGATATTTTTCAGGTATTTTTTGGATATGTTTCACATATTTTACTAATAATTTTTGAATATTTTTCACATATGTCGGAATGGTGTTTGATGCTTTTATCTTGCAGAAAGTCCTCTTGACTAATAAATGTTATTTTGTATAGTTTTCACATATTTTTCGGACATTTTTTACGATTTTTTTTTTATATTTTTCACGTATTTTTTCACATATTTTACTAATAATTTTGGTAAATTTCTGGGATATTTCTCTCTAATAATTTTCGCACATTTTACAGCTATTTTCCACATATTTCTGAATGTGTTTTCATGCTTTTAGCTTGTAGAAAGCTCTCGGAGCCGCAGCTGCTCTGTGATGTTTGTGTTTGATGTTTCAGATGCTCAGCTGCTTCAGACCAACGGGAAACTGCCCATGTGGTTCAGAAAACTGGTCAGTTCACTCTTCAGATCTCTTCATCACTGATCAGCTCACAGATAATCAATCACTTTGTATATTAATAGAGTGTGTGTGTGTGTGTGTGTGTGTGTGTGTGTGTGCAGCAGGGTCAGGGCGGAGCCTCCTCTGCCGTCCAATCAGGCGCCGAGTCTCGTCAGGTGCGGAGCCGGTGGGCGGAGCAGCTGAACCCTCTGACCATCTGCTCCAACTTCTCCCCGAGTCCCACCAAGAGTCAGGAGGAGGAGGAGGAGGAGGAGGAGCAGAGAGAAGAGGAAGAGGAGGAGAAGGAGGAGCAGAAAGAGGAGGAAGAGGAGGAGCAGAGAGAAGAGGAAGAGGAGGAGGAGGACGGAGACTTCCACCCTCAGAGTCTGGAGAGTATGCTGGGAGAGGACGAGGAGGAGGAAGATGGAGAGGAGGAGAAGGAGGTGAGCTCAGTGATGATTGATTGAATAAACAGAAAATAAACTCTTCTTCCTATTCCTCCTCTTCCTCCTCTTCCTCCTGCTGTACAGAAGTGAAGCTAGAATATCCAGATACGGAAGCGGCCATCTTTAGACCTCTTTAGATACTATACTATTAGTACAACCTCAAAAGATACACAACCACAATTTCAGACTTTTTTCAAACAGTTTTCAGACTTTTCTTCTGCCTTTTTTCTGACTTTATTCGGACATTTTTCTGACTTTTTTTCTTTCTTTTTTTTCTTTTTTTTTGTGCCGCTTTCTGACTTTTCTTCTGCCTTTTACGGACATTTTTCTGACTTTTTTTCTGACTTTATTTGGACATTTCACAGAAAAATTTCTGACTTTTTGGGACATTTTCCAGACTTCTTGGACATTTATCTGACTTTTTTGATTTTTTTTTTCTGAGACTTTTTGGAATTTTTTTGGACAGTTTTCTGACTTTTCTTCTGCCTTTTTCAGACTTTATTTAGACATTTTACGGAAATTTTTCTGACAGTTTTGGACATTTTTTTTTTACTTTTTTCAACATTTTTCAGATTTTTTTTTTCTGACAATTTAAGGACTTTTTTGGAACATTTTTCACAGTTTTTACTGACTTTTTTCGGACTTTATTCGGACTTTTTTCTGACTTTTTGGATTTTTTTTCTGACTTTTTTTTTTTTCTTTTTTGACATTTTTCAGACATTTTTTGCTGACAATTTACGGACTTTTTTTTGACAGTTTTCAGACTTTTTTTTTTACATTTTTCAGACTTTTCAAACATTTTCAGACTTTTTTCTGACAATTTAAGGACATTTTTCAGACTTTTCTTCTTTCTTTTTTCGGACTTCATTCTGCCTTTTTTGGGTTTGTTTTCTTATATTTTTTTTTCCCTTTTTGACATTTTTCAGACATTTTTTGCTGACAATTTACGGACTATTTTTGGACAGTTTTCAGACTTTTTTCTAACATTTTCAGACTTCTTGGATTTTTTGGGGGCTTTTTTTTTTTTTTTTTTTTCTGATTTCTTTTCTGACAATTTATGGAATTTTTTTCTAACATTTTTTCAGACTTTTTTCTAACATTTTTCAGACTTTTGTTCAAATATTTTTCATACATTTTTCTAACATTTTTCAGACTCTTTTCTGACAATTTAAGGACTTTTTTGTGCCTTTTTTCAGACTTTTCTTTTTTCTGACTTTATTCTGACTTTTTTTTGATTTTTTTTCTTATATTTTTTTTTTTACTTTTTTTGACATTTTTCTGATTTCTTTTCGGACAATTTATGGACTTTTTTTCAAAAAAAATTCCAGACTTTTTTTGGACAGTTTTCATACATTTTTCTAACAGTTTTCAGACTTTTTTCTAACATTTTCAGACTTCTTGGATTTTTTGGGGGCTTTTTTTTAATTAATATTTCTGATTTCTTTTTTGATAATTTATGGACTTATTTTGGACATTTTCCAGACTTTTTTATAACATTTTTCAGACTTTTTTTTGGACATTTTACGGAAATTTTTCAGACTTTTGGACATTTTTCTGATTTCTTTTCTGACAATTTATCGACCTTTTTTCTAACATTTTTCAGACTTTTTCTAACATTTTTCAGACTTTATTTGGACATTTTATGGACATATCTTTGACTTCTTTTTTTTTAACGGTCTGCATTAAATCAATCCAGTGTTAGCTCGTACACCGGACCGGCCCGACAAATAGACCCAACTGTAGTGAACAAGTATCTGACTGTCTCTGTCTGTGTGACGTTCAGGTGCTCCAGAATCCAGGTGACAACCGGAGCAGCCACATCCTCGACCCCAACAACACCACAAACACCTCCGACAGGTGAGGTCCAGGTCCAGGTCCAGGTCCAGGTCCAGGTCCAGGTCCAGGTCCAGGTCCAGGTCCAGGTCCAGGTCCAGGTCCAGGTCCAGTTCCAGGTACACCTGCAGAGCCTCACCATCACACACGACAAATAAACACACGTGTGTTTGTTTACAGGCAGTTTGATGTGGAGGGCGTGGCTGACCCTCGGCCGGAGGTCAAAGGTCAGAGGACGGAGCCGGTGTGGAGCACTCAGCTGAGTCCAGACTCGGCCTGCTCAGTAGGCTCAGCAGGAAGTGTGGATCAGCAGCAGGACGCGGGTCAGAGAGCAGGATGTATCTACAGTATATATTATATATATATATATATATATATATATTATATATAACTGTATATTGTAATATTCTCCGCCCCCCCCAGACACAGACTCTCTGAGTCAGGGCAGCTCGGTGGGCAGTCTGGTCCTGGAGGACGACGACGACAGGAACTCTCTGAAGAACCACTTTGACACCCTGACCGACGGTACCGGACACTCTCCACCATCACCGGTCTGCTACCTGCCGTCTCCTCACCTGTACGCTGACCTCTTTGTGACCTTTGACCTTTCAGAGAAGTTTGACACCGACCTGAAGACTCTGCAGCCTTCGGAGGAAAAACACTACCTGAACCCTCGACTCAGCATCTCCACCCGCTTCCTGTCCCGCTTCCAGGACAGAATCAGGTACCTGATCTACCCACAATCCTCAGGGACTCCGGGGGACAGGTGTGACCCTCTGGCCTACAGGTGTGGCCGTTGTCACGGTGATAACAGTCTGTTCCTGCTGTGTTTTTAGGGCGTGGCCGAGCCGAGCTCCGCCTCCCGTCTCAATCCCGACCAGGATCTCAGAGGAGAGCAATGTCAGCAACACATCGGTAACAACACACCTGATACACACCTGCTTCACACCTGGTTCACACCTGATACACACCTGATACACACCTGATACACACCTAGTTCACACCTGATACACATCTGCTTCACACCTGATACACACCTGATACACACCTGATACACACCTAGTTCACACCTGATACACATCTGGTTCACACCTGATACACACCTGATTCACACCTGATACACACCTGATTCAAACCTGATACACACCTGATTCACACCTGATTTACCTGAACACACCTGAGAGACACTGAACACACCTGAGAGACACTGATACACACCTGATTTATCTGAACACACCTCCACAGCAGCATTGTGTGGAACACCTTGACAGTGAATAAAGTTTCCTGAAGGACAATCTGTGACTAAATGTTTGTTTTCAGGTGAACTCTGAGTCGAGCAGCGAGGTCACCTCAACGGAGATGAGTCAGAAAGAAAACGACGGCGACGGCGGCGGTGAGTTTTCTGATGACGTGCAGAAATGATTAAAAGCTGTAAACAGGAAGTGTTCAGGTTGAAGGCGTCTCCCAGTAAAACGTCCTCCTACAAACAGACGTACAAAAGTAAAACTACGTTAAACTTCTGGCTGCTTGAAACCTTTTTTAACCAAAAACATTCAATCACAAAATAAATTTAATGTAAAACGGAGACGGTGCACAGAGCAGCCAAGTTTCCTCCTCAACGCACATCCAATAATATTTCACAGTTCACAGGAGGCAGTCGTCATGACAACAAACATTTTACAGCAACAAAGGAACAGAGGAAAGTTAATTTAATGTCAGACCTGCTTTATGAGTCAGTGTTTCCTGGTTAATGGTACTGATTCTGTTCACTAGTTATTCAAATCTGTTCTACTTCTGTCTGAACTATCAGCTGGAAGGTCCACGAAGGTCCGGTATCAGCAGCCGGTCCGTTATCAGCAGCTGGTCCGGTATCAGCAGCCGGTCCGTTATCAGCAGCTGGTCCGTTATCAGCAGCTGGTCCGGTATCAGCAGCCGGTCCGGTATCAGCAGCCGGTCCGGTATCAGCAGCCGGTCCGGTATCAGCAGCCGGTCCGGTATCAGTGTGTAGCAGCACAAAGATTTAATGTTCCTTTAACTCTATAGAGGCTCCAGGACGCTTCCCTGAGGGACTCCACATTATTACAGACAGGTGTGTGTGTGTGTGTGTGTGTGTGATCGCAGTGAGATCGGTCCTTCGTCGTAGAGCTTCCTGCATCATTTCCCATCAGTCCCTTCGCCGCCAAGCACGCCGACGACGACACACTGTGGTGGTCGTCCAGTGCAGAGAAGTGCTGCGAGGTGTGTGTGTGTGTGTGTGTGTGTGTGTGTGTGTGTGGACACCCGGGTTGTTTGTGTCGTTTTTCGGGGTTTTCTTTCTCACGAGGTCGGAGATCAAACTGTCTTCTGTCACTTCACACTGACACGGTGGGTTAGGGTTAACTCCAGGGTCCCCACTAGGTCCTGGAAGTCCTGGAACACCATGGAAAGATAGTCTGGAAAAGTCAGGAGACTAATAACATACGTCTGTCTCCACTCAGAGGTGATTCTCCAGAGTCAAACTGATCCGCATTAGTCCTGGTTCATGTTTCTGAAATAAAAGAAAGAGCTCACACAATTAAATGATTTTATTATTATTTTAGTTTATTCAGTTTAACGCTGAAGAAGGTTTGAGTAACTGAACCAGGACCAACGTTTCAGCCTGTTCAGAGGGGGTCATGTTTCTTATGGTCTAGAGTTATATTCACCAGAGGTCTGGACTAGGAAGGGAGTCCACATACAGGGTATCTCCTCCTTATCTGGTTAACTAACCCTAACAACCCAGATCACGCTAAGCGGTCCTACGACTACGTAGACCCTGAAAACTAAAACTAAACTAACTAAAGCTTTATGCTAAGCTAAGCTAACCTGAGAGTGGTGTTGATCTGGTAGTGTCCCTTAAAGAAGGAGACCGGGTGTCTGAAGGATCTGAAACCTGATCCCATCTGAACAGCTCGGGGTCACAGTGGGAACTCACCTGTTCACCTTCACACCTTCACCTGAGGTCCAGTCTGTAGTTTCTGACCTTCTTCTTTAACCAATCAGACGTCACCTCCGGGACTATGGTGGCCCACAACAGCAGCGGCGTGGCGTCTGCAGTCCAGCAGGGGGGGGCGCCTCGGCTCGGATACCTGGGAACCACAGCCAGCTCCAGGGCCAAACTGAGCCAGGACCCCCCCACCTCCGCCCAGGAGGAGGAGGAGGAGGAGGAGAACCTGTGCTCCTCAGACCTCCAGCCCCCTTCTGGTCTGGACCTCCACAGCACCAGACCTGACCCGGATCAGGACCAGACCAGCAGGTACATCCTGGTCCCACTCGCTCTTTTCATCTATTTATTCTTATTGAACTGAATCGAGCCAAACGTGTAAATAGTTTGAAAAACAAATTTTAATATTTTTGATAAAAAAGTCGTAATAATATGAGAATTAATATAAATAAATATTTTAAGAACAAACTGTATTTTTAAAACCAAAGTTTTGGATATTTTGAAGTAACGTCGTGTTCTTGGCGTCTGTCAGCGTCGCTCCGTCGTCTCAGCATCACGTTCCTGCAGCGAGCCCGCAGCTGCTGGCCACGCCCACCGAGGTGATGTCACTGGGCAGCATCAGCAGCGTGGAGGACACGCTGACCAATCAGACCTTCACCTTCAGCCCCGACGCCGCTGACATCATCTCCTCTGACATCATCAGCTGCTCCGCCTCCAGGCAGGAGGAGAGTCCAGCAGGATCCCAGACCAGAACCCAGACTGACCCAGGTACGATGTACAGACAGGGACAGCATCTCAAAATACAACTTCTTTTCCTTCGTAACATCAAATCTTTTTCTCCTTATATTATATCCAGATTTATTTATTTATTTAGGTATTTATTTATTCATTTATTTGTTTGTTTATTTATTTATTTCAGTTTGTTGTTTACTCCCAGATTTATTTATTTACTCATTTATTTATTTATTTCAGTTTGTTGTTTACTCCCAGATTTATATATTTATTTATTTATTTATTTATTTATTTATTTCAGTTTGTTGTTTACTCCCAGATTTATTTATTTATTTATTCATTTATTTATTTATTTCAGTTTGTTGTTTACTCCCAGATTTATTTATTTATTTATTTATTTATTAATTTATTCATTCATTCATTCATTCATTCATTCATTCAGGTTCAGGTGATGATAAAGAGTCGGTCAGTCTGCAGCAGTGTCAGCAGGTCGCTAACGAGCTGAGACAGACGGCGAGGAGAGCCGTCCAGCTCTACCAGCAGGTCAACTTCCTGTCTGACACACTGACTGTCGTTCAGTTTGAATCACTTTCATGTTTTTATATCTGCCTGTTTACAGATGACACTCCTCTTTATATGAGTCCTGAACACTCAGTCAACATGTCTAAATGGCTTCAGAGTTTTTCAGAATTGAGGTTTGAATTGTAATATTTCAAGAACAAAAGGTGAAATATTTCGTGATATTTTCCCCAAAAACTTGTAAAGTTTCAACAAAAAAGTTTCAACATTTTGAGAGAAGAGTCGTAATGTTTTGAGAAATCATTTTAATAAAACAATTTGTTATTTCAAGAGAAATTCATAAATTCTAGAAACATTTTGAGAAAAAGTTTTTATATTTTAAAGGAAAAAAGTTAAAAAAAATCAAGAAAGATGTTTTAACGTTTCAAGAAGTAAATAAAAAAAATCATAATATTCTGAGGAAAAGTACAAAAAAAAAAAATCAAGGAAGATGTTTTAATGTTTCAAGATGTAATTTCAAGAAAAAAAAGTCATAATATTTTGAGATAGTTGTAATTTCCAGAAACATTGGAAGCTGCCAGGTCTCTCAGCCCTCAGTGTAATATTGATATAAATTGTTATTATATATATATATATATTATTGTTATATTTCGAGAGACGCTGATAAAATTAATTTTAATAATTCTGTGTTGCAGCAGAATAATTAATAATAATTAATAACAACACTAGATGTGTAAACAAATAACTTCAAAATATTATAATCAAGTCAAATTAAAGGTATTGAATAAACATAAACGATAACAGTAAATCTAGAATAATTAGTTTTATATATTATAACTTTTATCATATTTCTTGTAATATGACTTTTTATTATTCTGATTATGTGTCCTGCAGCTCGGCGGGTCGCTCGGCGGGTCGGAGCGGCGTCTTCAGATGTCGTCCGTCCTGCAGGGTGCGTTTGATGTCGTCCACTCTGAGCTGGCGGCGGTGCTGCGGGGGGGCGTACGAGGCGGCGGCGCCTCCTCTGGTGGACCGGAGGACGACGGGACGATGTCTCTGCTGGAGAGATACTCTGAGCTGCTGGTCCAGATGACCCAGAACAAACTGAACCGAATCTGAACCAGGACCCGGTACGGAGGCTGAAACGGGACCAGGACCCGGTACTGAGGCTGAAACGGGACCAGGACCCGGTACGGAGGCTGAAACATCAGTCAGATCAGTGTTACATTTTAACGCACCTTATGCTGGTTTTTATGGCAGCAAACTGTTTTATCTGTTTTTAATCACTGTTTGTACATAAACTGTTTTATTTGTTTCTTAATAATAAAAGTTCAAACTGTCTCAGAGTTTCATATTTATAATTTCAGACTTTAAAATGTTTTTATTTTCAGCTGAACGGAGATGAAGAGAATTATTCATTTTTACTTTATTTATATTATATCCATAAAATGATATAGCTGAAAGTATACCCTCCTTTTATACTTTTAAAAATACTGATTTTAAAAATTTTTTTTACTACGATTAAAATCTTAAATCTCAAAAATTCTAAATTGGCAAAAACTCTTCAAATTTATTCCAATTTTTTGTTTTTATTAATCTTTTAATTTCTGTACTTTTTATTTGTTGCATAATTTATTTTATTTTATATTATTTTTATACTGTAAAATATATTTGCATAATTTTCTGTAAAGTAAAACCTGAATATGTTTATGTAAATACTGCACTGAACTTCTGATGTAAAGTTGATGACGTCAACAGGTGACACCTTCAGGGGGCGTGTCCTGTTGATGACGTCATCAGGTGAGACCTTCAGGGGGCGTGTCCTGGTCCTGAGGGGGTGCTTGTTTTTCCCACCTCAAGTCAAACCCGGCAGATCAGATTTACTTAATTAATTTGATTGTTATATCAGCAAAATATTATATACATAAAATGATTTGGCTTAAAAGAATACCCTCCTTTTTTTATTTTTAAAGATACTGATTTTAAAACATATTTGACCATGATTGAAAACTTAAAACTCAAAAATTCTAAATCGAACAAAACTATTAAATTGTTTAGACATTTCAAATTTATTCCAATTGTTTAGCAGAACCCCAAATGTTTTTTTATTTGTTTGATTAATTTTTTATTTGTTTTTGTTTTTATGCCTTTCTTTACAGTTTATTTCAAGTTTCAAGATGTTTATTGTCACGCAGGTTACAATCGTGTGAAATACTTTTTGCTGGGAAACTCCATTAAGAAAGAAACAGTAAGTTAAGTAGCAAAAGAATAACATAATAAAATAAAGTAAAAATAAAATAAAAATAATAGTGTATTTACAATAATATACAGTATAATAGTAAAGGAAATATGGTGTATGGTAAATATATACAAGTATTGCACAGGCATTTTTGTTTTTTTATTTATTTGTTGTACAATTTACAATTTATTTTAATATTATTTTTTATACCGTAAGATATTTTTGCAGAACTGTAATGAAACATCTGAACATGTGATTATATTGAATTGAACTTTTGAAAAAAAAAAAAGTCAAACCCGGAAGAGTAGAGATTTACTTAATTAATTTGATTGTTATATTAGCAAAATATTATATACATAAAATGATTTGGCTTAAAAGAATACCCTCCTTTTTTATTTTTAAAGATACTGATTTTAAAACATATTTGACCATGATTGAAAACTTAAAACTCAAAAATTCTAAATTGATCAAAACTATTAAATTGTTTAGACATTTCAAATTTATTCCAATTGTTTAGCAGAACCCCAAATGTTTTTTGTTTGTTTATTTGGTTTTGTTTTTATTCCTCATTTTCCTTTCTTTACACTTTATTTGTTGTACAATTTATTTTTAGATTATTTTTATACCGTAAGATATTTTTGCAGAGTTGTATTGAAACATCTGAACATGTGATTATATTGTATTGAACTTTTGAAAAAAAAAAAAAAAAAGTCAAACCCTGAAGAGTAGAGATCGGGCGCTGATTGGCGGAGAGACCCGGCAGCAGCCTAAGCCCCGCCCCCCGTCAGAGTGACGAATCTTTAAGGAAAAAGTTTAAAAACAGAAAGAAGAAGAACAGGAAGGAGGACGGAGTAAACATGGCGGCGGAGCGGAGAGCCGGAGCTTCCCCGCGGAGCGTCGTGTAGCAGCAGGCCGCTCTGTGAGCGTCTCTCCGCGGCCTGACAGCATGAGGCAGCCCGGGCTGCTGCTGATCTGATGGCGGAGACCTGGAAGAGACACATACTGGGTCAGCTGAAGACCCGAGACCGGAGCCAGCACGACCGGTACCAGGACCTGATCCGCTTCTGTACGAGGGTCAAGTACCAGAGGAGCTGTGGGGAACCGGGTTCTGGGGAACCGGGTTCTGGGTTCTGGACTCCTGTGAACCAGACTCCTGCTATAAATCTGTTGTTTTAACAGCTTTCTAACCTCACAGCTCAGACTAAAACAGGAGGTTTCTTTAATGGAGTTTGGTTCAGAGGAATCCTTCCTGTTTCATATATCTGGTTTAACAACAACAAACAAGTTAACCACTCCTCTAAAGAGTGATTTAATTCAACAGAGCTGAACCAAACTCCTTTAGTTAGAATATTATAAGATAAAAGACAGAATATCTCTATATAAAAACTGGAATATTTCAAGAAAAAAGTCAGAAGATTTTGAGAAAAAAGTCTGAATATTTTGAGAAAATAGTTATAATATTGCAAGATAAAATACAGAATATCTCTATATTAAATCTGAAGAAAAAAGTCAAAATATTTAGTAAAAATAATTTTATATTTTGAGGTTTTTTTTTCAAAGTTATGTTTAAGTTTTTTAAGTTTAGTTCAGAATATTTCAAGAAACAAAGTCTCAATATTTTGGATAAAAAAAACAAAAGTCGGAATAATTCTAGAAAGAAAGTCTGAATATTTTGAGAAAATAGTTAGATTATTATAAGATAAAAGACAGAATATCTCAATATAAAAACTGGAATATTTTAAGAAAAAGTCTGAATATTTTGAGAAAATAGTTATAATATTGCAAGATAAAATACAGAATATCTCTATTAAATCTGAAGAAAAAAGTCAAAATATTTAGTAAAAATAATTTTATATTTTGAGAGAAAAAAAGTCATTAAGTTTTTGTTTTTTTCAAAGTTATGTTTAAGTTTTTTAATTTTAGTTCAGAATATTTCGAGAAAGAAAGTCTCAATATTTTGGGAAAAAAAAGCAAAAGTCGGAATAATTCTAGAAAGAAAGTCTGAATATTTTGAGAAAATAGAATATTATAAGATAAAAGACAGAATATCTCAATATAAAAACTGGAATATTTTAAGAAAAACGTCAAAATATTTTGAGAAAAAAATGGAATATTTGGAGAGCAAAAAGGTGTGAATATTTTGAGAAAATAGTCGGAACATTTTGGAATAATTTGAGAAATAAAGTCTGAATATTCTGACTGTGATTCTGAAGAAAACTTAAAAACATCACGATTCTGTTTTGGATTAAGTGGATTAATTTATTGTGGAGGGACATCAGATATATTATGAGAAAATAGTCAGAATATAAGGAAAAAAAAGTGGAATATTTTGAGAGAAAAAAGTCATTAAGTTGAAGAGTATATATATCAGAATATTTCAAGAAAGAAATTTGGAATATTTAAAAAATTCAGAATATTATGACTTGAGGCTGCAGCACCTGCATCTTTCACTCGGCCATAAACTATTATTTATTCTATAATATTCTATAAATATTATAATTATATAATATTATTAAACCTATTATCTATTAATAATATAATATTATTTCAGACTCAAAAATGTACTACAGTACATGACATCTGTCAGCTGATTCGAATAAAAATGATTACACACATGCGTGTAACGTGTGGCATTAAATTTAGATTTTTTTAAATGGAGTTTGGTTCAGAGAAATCCTTCCTGGTGTCTGACCTGCTGAAACACTCAAACACAAAACCTTACTGCAGTCTGGACTCCTGTAAATTAAGATGCTTTTAAATTGAGTTAAACCAAAAGTGCCAGTTTATTCCACTGTTTCTTTTGTGAACAGTCTAACAATAAACTCAGATTTTATAAATGGAGTTTTGTTCAGAGGAATCCTGCCGGGTTAAAGACTCTGATCCAGATGTTTTTATGGCAGTCAGAACTCTAACTAAACCCAGATGATGGTTAGTTGATGTCCGCTAGCTAAAGACAGGAATACTGTAAAGTTTGTTCTTTTTTAAATATCCAAACTCAGTTAAAGAATCTGTTTATTTCCTAGTTTCTAATCACCAGGCTGAGATTGAAGCGTTTCAGTAACAACAGCTGCGAGAGGAATGTGAGATATTTTGAATGGAGTCTGGTTGACTCATATCATCCACAGTATCTACAGCGCTGAGTCTGACTGACTCTTAACAGCTCAGCTGCTCACACTGAACAAGTTCCTTTATTTTGTTGACATTCAGAGACAGGAAGTTGTCAGAAAAGTAAACCACATGTTGTTCCACTTCCTCTGCTCAGTGATTCATCTGTGACAGATCGTCAGTCTGCTGCTGACTGTGAGCCGCTGTCACTCAACATGATGCTGATGGATGAAACTAATGATTCAAATCATGTTTACTGATTTTATTTGACTGAAACGTGCAGGTGTGACGTAAAGAAACCACGTTTGCGAAGGAAGTAAAATCCAAACACTAAATAAAAAAACAAAATCACACTTTTTTACAAGCTGGTAAAATCCTTTTTGTTTATGTTCTTTGACATTAATCTCATTGTCCTAAAATCTCTGTAAATTGTTAAGATGTGTGTGAAAGTTAAAGTGGTGAGATTGTGAGTCTGGTTGTGTGATTCCCTCCTCTCTCTGTTCTCAGACACTCGACTGCTGGAGAAAACAAGTCTGACTAAAGGAATCCTGAGCTGCTCCGTCAGGTAACTCACCTGCTGTCTCACCTGAGGATGATGATGATGATGATGATGATGATGATGATGATGATGCTGATGCTGAGGGTGTGTTTGTTCTTCTCACCCAGACGTCCCTCCTCTGACAGCAGCTGCTCCGTCTCCTCTCTGCTTCACCAGAACAACCAGCTGAAGAAAACTACAGGAGAGGTACGACCGACACACAGCTGCTGACCAACATCTGCACGCCACGGAGACGAGAAAATAAAAATACACGTTTTTTAAATGGAGTTTGGTTCAGAGAAATCGTCCCTGGTGAAACACTCAAAACCCCAAAACTTTATCACACTCGCGATGTCGATGTCGGGAGTTAAACTCCATTTAAAAAATGGACGTTAATCAGCGACAACTATCTATATCCTGTATTTGGAGAGCTGACTGATCTGTGATCAGTTACTACTATCACTGTGAGACTGAAGGAAACTGATGAAACATGCGGATTCAAAAAAGTTTGAATATTTTCAGAGAAAAAAAGTCTCAATATTTGGACAAAAAAGTATTTTGAGAGAAAAAAGTCGCATAATTTCAAGAAAAAATTCTGAATATTTTGAGAAAATAGTTATAATATTGCAAGATAAAATACAGAATATCTCTATATTAAATCTGAAGAAAATAGTCAAAATATTTAATAAAAATAATTTTATATTTTGAGAGGAAAAAAGTCATTAAGTTTAAGTTTTTTTTTCAAAGTTCTGTTTAAGTTTTTTAAATTTAATTCAGAATATTTCGAGAAAGAAAGTCGAGATATTTTGAGAAAAAGTCGGAATATTACGAGAAAAACGTCTCAATATTTTGGAAAAAACAAAAGTCGGAATAATTTTAGAAAAAAAGTCTGAATATTTTGAGAAAATAGTTAGAATATTATAAGATAAAAGACAGAATATCTCAATATAAAAACTGGAATATTTTAAGAAAAACGTCAAAATATTTTGAGAAAAAAATGGAATATTTGGAGAGCAAAAAGGTGTGAATATTTTGAGAAAATAGTCGGAACATTTTGGAATAATTTGAGAAATAAAGTCTGAATATTCTGACTGTGATTCTGAAGAAAACTTAAAAACATCACGATTCTGTTTTGGATTAAGTGGATTAATTTATTGTGGAGGGAAATCAGATATATTATGAGAAAAAAGTCAGAATATAAAAAAAAAAACTGGAATATTTTGAGAGAAAAAAGTCATTAAGTTGAAGTTTTTTAAAAATTAATATTTATAATATATATATATATATATATATATATATATATAATATATTATATAATATTATAATTGTATTATAATATAATTATAATAATGATATAATATTATTAAACCTATTATCTATTAATAATATAATATTATTTCAGACTCAAAAATGTACTACAGTACATGACATCTGTCAGCTGTTTCCAATAAAAATGAATACACACATGCGTGTGGCGTGTAAATGTAACGTGTAACGCGTGGCGTGTGGCGCGTGGCGTGTATGGCTCGGCTCACTCTTCTTCTGTGGTTCCTGCTTGTGTCTCAGCTGGCCTATCAGGTGGTGAATCTGCAGCAGCAGATTAAAATCAAAGAATGTGATCTGGAGGAGCAACATGCCAGGTGAGACACACACACACACACACACACACACACACACACACACACACACACACACACACACACACACACGAACCTGTTTTTCTTCAGATCTCTCTACTTCTCTCTCAAAGTCTTCCCAAATATTTCAGTGTTTTTCTCTCAACATTCAGACTTTTCTTCTTCAAATATTTTGAGGGTTTTTTCCTGAAATATTCCGACTCTTCCTACTTTTCTCTAAAAATATTCCCGTCTCATTGTGTCCCCCCCCCCCCCCCCCCCGTCTCAGGCTGTTGGAGGGGGGGCGGCGGCTGGCGGGTGCGTTTGATGCTCGCCAGGAGCTGCAGCAGCGGGTGGAGCAGGTTCAGCTGGAGAACGGGTTGCTGAAGACGGAGTACGACGCCCTGCTGGAGCGTCAGAAAGGGGCGGAGTCAAGACTCCGGGAGGAGAAGGTCAGAGGAGGACACCTGCTGGAGGACATGATCCACCTGAAGCAGCAGGCCGCCGCACGCATGAACAGCCGCAATGAACGCAAGTCCAGGTACCTGAACTCACCTGAACACACCTGAACGCACCTGAACACACCTGTTCATCACACCTGAACTCACCTGAACTCACCTGAACTCACCTGAACTCACCTGAACTCACCTGAACACACCTGAACTCACCTGTTCATCACACCTGAACACACCTGTTCATCACACCTGAACACACCTGTTCATCACACCTGAACACACCTGTTCATCACACCTGAACACACCTGAACTCACCTCACACACCTGAACTCACCTGAACGCACCTGAACACACCTGTTCATCACACCTGAACTCACCTGAACTCACCTGAACTCACCTGAACTCACCTGTTCATCACACCTGAACTCACCTGAACTCACCTGTTCATCACACCTGAACTCACCTGAACTCACCTGAACTCACCTGAACTCACCTGTTCATCACACCTGAACACAGCTGAACTCACCACTCCTGTCTGTCTGTTTTCATCAGAGCTCGAGAAGCTAAGCTGCAGAAGGAGCTGCAGACTGCCGTGAGGTCAAAGGTCACCGTGGACAGGTAAGATCCACTTGTGTGTGTATGTATATATATATATATATATATATATATATATATATATATATATATATATATATATATATAAAAAATTGCGATACATAGGTGAATCGTTTTTTTGTCCCAACCCTAATCAAAATTTTTCAACTCTTTTCCCGTAATATTCTATGATGATGATGATGATGATGACGACTTTGTGTTCCAGTTGTTCGAGCGCTCCGACCTCCAGATCCACGTCTCCAAAGACGGAGAAACACCCCGAGTCCACCGAGAGACGCCACACCAGACTGTTCAGGTTCATCACAGCTGAGAAACCTTCAGTCATTTATCATTTAGTATTTAAAACTGAGCGAGCAGCTTTATGATGAGGTCATGATGAGGTCATGATGAGGTCATGATGAGGTCATCATGAGGTCATGATGAGGTCACGATGTTAGCTAACAGCAGCCGTGAGCGAGAGAAACTAGTATTTTCTTCATCCATTGTTAAAAAAACAAGACAACAATACTTGCTAGCCAGCGTTAACTAACGTGTTCAGAGAGTTATTCTGCCTCCACTTAACGCTCCGCCCACTAAACACGTCACCATGGTTACTAACAGGGGGGGGGGGGATATAAATCCAGTTTTTGATCACTTTAAACCTTCCTCTAATATTAATGTTGGAGGGAGACGATCAGTCGATAAGTGAGTGTTTGTCTTCTTGTCTCAGATCAGCGTCGGCCACGTCTCCTCGGATCCTCTCCTCCATCAGAGAGCTGTTTGAGTGAGTTCTCTCCTCCTGCTGCTCTACGCTGCATCACTTATTCATTATTCCTCTTTTATTCTATGTAAATGAGTCGTGTGATGTCAGCAGGAAGAGGCGGGGCCACTCAGTCTGCAGTCTGGAGGAGGATCTGAGTCCTGTAGGAGTCTGTCTGTCAGCCCGAGTCCCTGCAAGAGCTCTGCACGTACTGGTAATACACACTGAATACACACTGTATACACACTGTATATACACTGTATACACACTGTATACACACTGAGTACACACTGAATACACACTGAATACACACTGTATACACACTGAATACACACTGAATACACACTGAATACACACTGAATACACACTGAATACACACTATATACACACTGAATACACACTGAATACACATTGAATACACACTGAATACACACTAAATACACTCTGAATACACACTGTATACACACTGAGTACACACTGAATACACACTGAATACACACCGAATACACACTGAATACACACTGAATACACACTATATACACACTGAATACACACTGAATACACATTGAATACACACTGAATACACACTAAATACACTCTGAATACACACTGAATACACTCTGAATACACACTGTATACACACTGAGTACACACTGAATACACACTGTATACACACTGAATACATACTCCAGAGTCCGTGCTAGAGCTCTACACATCCTGGTAATACACACTGAATACACACCGAATACACACTGTATATACACACTGTATACACACACTAAATACACACACTGAATACACAGTGAATACACACTGAATACACACTGAATACACAGTGAATACACACTGAATACACACTGAATACACAGTGAAGACACAGTGAATACACTCTGAATACACAGTGAATACACACTGTATACACACTGAGTACCCACTGTATACACACTGTATACACTGAATACACACTCAATACACACTGAATACACACTGTATACACACTCAATACACACTCAATACACACTGAATACACACAGGAGTAGAAGTAGGAGTAGAAGTAGGAGTAGGAGTAGAAGTAGGAGTAGGAGTAGAAGTAGGAGTAAGAGTAGGAGTGGAAGTGGAAGTAGGAGTAGGAGTAGGAGTGGAAGTGGAAGTGGGAGTAGGAGTAAGAGTAGAAGTAGGAGTAGAAGTAGAAGTAGGAGTAGGAGTAGAAGTAGAAGTAGGAGTAAGAGTAGGAGTAGGAGTAGAAGTGGAAGTGGAAGTAGGAGTAGGAGTAGGAGTAGGAGTGGGAGTGGGAGTAGGAGTGGGAGTGGGAGTAGGAGTAGGAGTGGGAGTAGGAGTAGGAGTGGGAGTGGGAGTAGGAGTAGGAGTGGGAGTGGGAGTAGGAGTAGGAGTGGAAGTGGGAGTAGGAGTAGGAGTGGAAGTAGGAGTAGGAGTGGGAGTGGGAGTAGGAGTAGGAGTGGAAGTAGGAGTAGGAGTGGGAGTGGGAGTGGGAGTAGGAGTAGGAGTGGAAGTAGGAGTAGGAGTGGGAGTGGGAGTAGGAGTAGGAGTGGAAGTAGGAGTGGAAGTAGAAGTGGGAGTGGGAGTAGGAGTAGAAGTGGGAGTAGGAGTAGGAGTGGGAGTGGAAGTAGGAGTAGGAGTAGGAGTGGGAGTGGGAGTAGGAGTAGGAGTGGGAGTGGGAGTAGGAGTAGGAGTAGAAGTAGAAGTGGAAGTAGAAGTGGGAGTGGGAGTAGGAGTAGAAGTGGGAGTAGGAGTAGGAGTGGGAGTAGGAGTAGGAGTGGGAGTGGGAGTAGGAGTAGGAGTGGGAGTGGGAGTAGGAGTAGGAGTGGAAGTAGGAGTAGGAGTGGGAGTGGGAGTAGGAGTAGGAGTGGAAGTAGGAGTAGGAGTGGGAGTGGGAGTGGGAGTAGGAGTAGGAGTAGAAGTAGAAGTAGGAGTAGGAGTAGGAGTGGAAGTGGGAGTAGGAGTAGAAGTAGGAGTAGAAGTAGGAGGAGGAGTAGAAGTAGGAGTAGTAGAAGTAGAAGTAGGAGTAGGAGTGGAAGTGGGAGTAGGAGTAGGAGTAGGAGTAGAAGTGGGAGTAGGAGTAGGAGTAGGAGTGGAAGTGGGAGTAGGAGTAGGAGTAGAAGTGGGAGTGGAAGTAGGAGTAGGAGTAGAAGTAGGAGTAGGAGTAGGAGTAGTAGAAGTAGAAGTAGGAGTAGGAGTGGAAGTGGGAGTAGGAGTAGAAGTAGGAGTATGAGTGGAAGTGGGAGTAGGAGTAGGAGTAGAAGTAGGAGTAGAAAGTAGAGTAGATGAACAGTTGTAGTGAGCCGGTGAACTTTTAGTCTTTCTAAATGTTTTATGAGGAATGGAAGGTGTTTGTTGGAGCTCAGTGGGATGTAAACAGGAAGCTGCCTCTCTGTCTGCCAGGAGGCCCATGAGCAAGGCATCAACGCTGTGAGGTTCAGCTCCAGCTCTCAGCTGCTGGCCACCGGAGGAACTGACACAGTCATCAAACTGTGGGAGGTCAGAGCAGGTACGTGCTCTCTGTTATTATCATCATTATTATCATCATTATTATTATTATTATTATTATTATTATTATTATTATTATTGTTATTGTTGTGTTTGTGATGAGATGTTGTGACCTGATGATGTCACCAGGCTCGCTGACTCACAGAGGGAGTCTGGAGGGCAGCACGGAGGGGATCACCTGCATCGAGTTCGACCCCACGGTGAGTCTCACCTGGATGGAGACACCAACAACCTCTCATCTCTCATTTCTCACTTTGGCATTGACTTTGTATGTAATGTAAAGAATGTGTTTGTGTTCGGTGTGAACACGGCGTTAAAGGAGCAGTCTGCTGTTTTCAGGGTTTGAGGATCCTCGCAGCCTCCTACGATAAGTCGGCCTTGTTGTGGCGGCTGGATGACTCCGTTCCCAAGGTAACCACGACGAACATGGAAACTCTCGTACATTTAATCTGAACGTCAACCAGCAACGGTCACCAGCTTCAAATAACAACTTCAGCATTTCTTGTTGTCTTGTCTTCTTATTGTTTAATTCAGTCTCTGTCTCACCTGTCTGTCTCACCTGTCCGTCTCTCTGTGTCTCACCTGTCTGTCTCACCTGTCTGTCTCTCTGTGTCTCACCTGTCTGTCTCACCTGTCTGTCTCACCTGTCTGTCTCTCTGTGTCTCACCTGTCTGTCTCACCTGTCTGTCTCACCTGTCTCAGTTGACTCTAACAGGTCACAGCAGGAAGGTAACAGCAGCGAGGTTCAGCGGTTGTCTTCATCGAGTTGTGACGGGCAGCGCAGACAGAACCATCAGACTGTGGGACCTGCAGAGAGCCGCCTGTGAGTCTGATCAATACCTGACCACTGATCAATGTCTGATCAATACCTGACCACTGATCAATACCTGATTAATACCTGACCACTGATCAATGTCTGATCAATACCTGACCACTGATCAATGTCTGATCAATACCTGACCACTGATCAATACCTGACCACTGATCAATGTCTGATCAATACCTGACCACCTGAAATTTCCCCACGGGGATAAATAAATTGCTATCCTATCCTATCCTATCCTATCCTAATACCTGATCAATACCTGACCACTGATTAATGTCTGATCAGTAATGGATCAATGATCAATACCTGAGCATTGATCAATATCTGATCAATAACTGATCAATGATGATTAGGGACTGATTAAGGTGGACTTGTGTCTGCAGGTGTGCAGGTAGTTGAAGTGAAGTCGTACTGCAGTGACCTGGTCTGTTCTGAGAACTGGATCATCAGCGGACACTACGACTCTAAGATCAGAGTCTGGGACACAAGGTGACCACTTCACTCATTCACCACTTCACTCTTTCACCACTTCACTCATTCACCACTTCACTCTTTCACCACCTCACTCATTCACCACTTCACTCTTTCACCACTTCACTCTTTCACCACTTCACTCTTTCACCACTTCACTCATTCACCACTTCACTCTTTCACCACCTCACTCATTCACCACCTCACTCTTTCACCAACTCACTCATTCACCACCTCACTCATTTACCACTTCACTCATTCACCACCTCACTCATTCACGACCTCACTCATTCACCACTTCACTCATTCACCACCTCACTCATTCACCACTTCACTCATTCACCACTTCACTCATTCACCACCTCACTCATTCACCACTTCACTCATTCACCACTTCACTCATTCACCACTTCACTTATTCACCACTTCACTCGTTCACCACTTCACTCATTCACCACCTCACTCTTTCACCAACTCACTCATTCACCACCTCACTCATTTACCACTTCACTCATTCACCACCTCACTCATTCACGACCTCACTCATTCACCACTTCACTCATTCACCACCTCACTCATTCACCACTTCACTCATTCACCACTTCACTCATTCACCACCTCACTCATTCACCACTTCACTCATTCACCACTTCACTCATTCACCACTTCACTTATTCACCACTTCACTCGTTCACCACTTCACTCATTCACCACCTCACTCTTTCACCACTTCACTCTTTCACCACCTCACTCAGTGTCGACAGTAGAAACAGTAGAATCTCTGCTCTGGTTTAAACTCTCACCGTCGCCACGGTGATTCCCCCTCTCCCTCTGTTACCTAGCAACAGCTCAGCCCACAGGAACCCCCCTCCCCTCCTCCTGTCTGTAGAATGAACCAGCTCTCTCCTCCAATCACACACCAGCATCTCCCCTCCCTGCAGCTGATTGGACAATAACATCATTCACTGAGCTGTGATTGGTCAGATTTTCTATCTTACTCATTTATTATTTAAATAATCTAATTTTTATACAGAGCAGAGTGTAGTTCAACATAAGTTTAAAAAACATAAATGAAAATAAATAATGATTTATAATAATAAGTAATAAATAAATAATAATAATAAATAAATTAAATTAAGCCATTATTTTCTGCTACATTACTGAGGTCTGAGCTCTCTGAGTCCTTCGAGTTCATCATGTTGTCTAAACTATTGTTGTATCTCCTGGAGGGAATATCTTCAGATTTGAAAAGTAGAAATGCTCCGTGTTAAATATCTGTGAATAATATCCTTTTCCTTAAATAAAAATATTATAAAAAAAAAACAAAAAAACATGCAGGTGAGGCACAGACACGCCTACTGTTACCTCACAAAACAACTGATTATTTCAGAGAAATAAAATTAAGTTTTAGTAGTTTTAATCTTGTTGACGTTAGCAGCAGGATGACATCGTCCCGCCTGTTTTTGTCCCTCAGGACGGTCAGCTGCGTCCAGGAGCTTCCCGCTCAGGGGAAGGTCACCTCGCTGGACATCAGCTCCGACCATCGTCAGCTGCTCAGCTGTTGCCGTGACGACTGCCTCCAGCTGGTCGACCTGAGGAGGCGGAGCAACGAGCGCGTGTGCTTCAGGTAGAGACAGACGTCCCACAGTGATGACGTCACTCTGAGAGTTTGTCTCTGACTCTGAGTTTTCTTGTGTTTCAGAGCTGAAGGCTTCAAATGTGGCAGCGACAGCACCAAGGCTGTGATCAGGTGAGTTCACCTGCACACAACATTATTACACTTATACCTCTTTCACACCGATGACCAGGGTCGGACCCGGGTCGGACCAGGGTCGGACCCGGGTCGGACCAGGGTCGGACCCGGCTTATCTGACCCCGTGTGGGTGAAGAAGAAGAATGTGATGATGAAGTGTCCTGATGCTGCAAAGCTTCAAACGTTTATTCAGAAAGAAAAACATCAAATCAAATCCAACATGTGTCCAAAAATCTCAGTTTGACCGTCGGTGCAGCCGAAGACAGTCCAGCTAGTTTAACCCTCAGATTATATTTATATATATTTATATATATATATAAATAATATATATATATATATAAATATAAATATATATATATGCAGTATAGTCTATATTTACATCAGAGGAATCGATGAGAAATATTTTAGAAAAAGAAATCTGGATCTTAAATTCAACGTTTAGTTCCTGGTTTATTAAAACACATCAGTTGTGCATCCAGGAGGGAGACGCTGACAGAGAGCTGATTATCTGCTGCCAGAATGATGTTACTTATTATTATTATTATTATGTCCTGTATTTATCATCTGGCTTCATGTGTTTCTGATTGAAACATTCCACCAGAAAGCTGAGAGATGAGAAGCTGCGTGGTTCATTTTCTGCAGTTTCCATGACAACAGCAGGACCAGGATGCTTTGTGTCGGCGACAGAAACACTCAATATATAAATGTGTTGAGAGTCGGGGTTCCCTGCTGGGTTCTCTCTGAGGTTCCACACAGAACCCAGCAGGTCCAGCTGCTCGCTCCTCATTACACCATGAAACAGACAAAATACAAAAATGAGGTCGTTTATTCTCTCCGTGTGAAAGTGTTCACGACAAAAACAACCGCTGGAACAAAGATGCTGACGTGTGAATTAATCGCACGAATAAAACGTCTCCGCACATCTGCTGGAAGAATATCAGGGTTCAACCTTAACGCCCGCCGGCTCACCCGGAGCAGGTTAACTCTGTGTTCGGACAAGTGAAAAATAAATGCGATCTTTATTAGGGATGCCCCGATATTTAGTAAAAATTAGGGCTGTCATCTATTAAAATATTAAATCGTGATTAATCTCACATATTTTATCTGTTCTAAATGAACATTAAAGGAGATTAGTCAAGTATTTAATCCTCTTATCAACATGGGAGTGGACAAATATGCTTCTTTATGTAAATGTATGTATATATTTATTATTGTAAATCAATGAACAACACAAAACAATGACAGATATTGTCCAGAAACCCTCACAGGTTCTGCATTTAGCATAAAACAATATGCTCAAACTGCATGTGATTATCATAAAGTGGGCATGTCTGTAAAGGGGAGACTCGTGGGTACCCATAGAACCCATTTACATCCACATATCTGGAGGTCAGAGGTCAAGGGGTCGAGCGTTATTTAACCTCCTTCATGACTGTTTCTGTCAGTGGAGTCTGGTGGCTGTGAGGAGAGAATATTAATTGTATGTTTTTTACATTAATACATTTTAATAGCTGCTGAAGTCCCTGTTGCTTTTATTTATTTTTTTAACTGGGCTTCATTTTCCATTTTGGACAAGTAAGTTTAACTATGAGGCCAGAAAACATCTGTCTGAAGAAGCTTCATGTGGAGCCCAGAGACAGATGTGATGATCTGAGGAAGCACACGATGCTGCTTCAGGTCTTTAACGAAGAACATGTGATCATACATCACCTGTTGTTCTCTCTCTTCAGTCCAGACGGCTGCTTCCTCGCGGCCGGATCAGCTGATGGCGCCGTTTACATCTGGAACGTCTCCACTGGCGACCTGGAGACCCGCCTACCCGACAAACACAGGTAACAGAACCCAGATATCGATCAGCTGATCAGAACACAGATCAATCGCTCACAAACAGATTAGGAGCATTTTATTTCCCTTTAAATCTGTGTTTAAAGAAGCTTCCTTCTACCTCCTCACGGACTCAGACGGAGCAATTATATCGACTCCGGTATTAAAACATTCATTTCTAAATAGTGAAAATAATTGCGATACATCGGTGAATGTTTCCCAGCTCCACTAGTTTAACAGAAATAACAGAGGACCCAGGACGCCTCCCTGAGGGACGCCACCCGGTTCACCTCCAGTCATGTTGTACCGCTCCTTTAATAAACCGTCTCCTCTCTGTCTCCAGCTCGTCCATCAGCGCCGTGTCCTGGTCTCTGTCCGGTGAATACGTCGTCAGCGTAGACAGGAGTAGGCGGGCCGTCCTCTGGAGGGACATCTGAGAGGTCACGTTGTCATGGCAACACGCCACGCCGTAAAACACAAACTGATCTGGGAGCTGTCAAAGGGAACATTTGTGGGTTTTTTTGTTTTTAGCTAGTTGCTGATTGGACAAAAGGGACGGGAGTCTTTCTGCTTGGTGCCTTTTTTTGCATTTTATAACGTCAGTGGGGACAAAGACAACGAGGGTCACATGGTCACATGGACACCTTCACATGAAGCTTTTTAACTGTAAAACTGAACGAAGGGAAACCTGCAACCAAAACACCCAAACATCCCCCAGCAGACCTTTATCAGGGTCATCACACCTTTAACCTTTAACCTTTAACCCTTAAGCCTCGCTTTAACGAAGCTGCTCCGATGTCCTCAGAGGACAAAAAAGTCTGCGTATAAAAACATAAACGTATAAACAGTAGGTGTTTCTGCAACTACGGGCATTTTTAAGTCCCAATTATGAATTCATGTTAAATTATTAACCATCTGGACATAAAAAATAATGACTAAATAATGTGATTTAATAAAATATAAGGAGCATTTTATGGGTCCTAACACCTTTTCTTCATGTTGAGATAAATGAGCCAATTCACTTATATTATGAGATTATTTAACATGGAATTGTTCCACAAACATTTTACTTTACAACTTATTAACATTATTTATTTGTTTACTGATCATTTATATGATTTTTTTGTCTTTGTGTCTTTGTCTTCTGAGTCCTTACCGCCACACTGAACAAATACCACAGTAAAAGTTTTATTCAACGCCAAACAGATCTGGTTTCCATGGAAACAGAAGTTCTCAGGTGAGCACCTGATGACAGGTTGGGCCGCCCACACAGGTGAGCCTCAAGATCCAGAACAACAAGGTGAAGATCACCTTCTCTTCTTCTTCTCAGCGTACAGCTCAGTAACATTTAAACAATAACTTCATATTACTGATGAATTCATGGATATTACATGAGTCAAAGTTAACGTAGCTCTATACTCTGATGGTTCAAATTACAATTCAATTTTATTTTACTTTGGGAGAGTTAAAAGTGACCATAGGTGCAGAAACACCCAGATATTAATATTATTTTCCACTTTCACTGAGTTAAATCTTTCAACCAACATCAGTCCTGATCATAACCACCAAATATTTATTCATTTTCTGAATATTAACCCTTTAAATCCCAGTTAAGTTTACATAATGCTGCTGTTGTGCCAAAAAAATGTATTTATGTTCTATATACTGAATGCTAGGGGACAGTCTGGGATGTCTACACACTTTAAATGTGTAGAAGAAGAATGAAAGCAGTCTGAGGAAGAATATTTCCACATAAAATCAGTGTTTCCAGTCTGGTTCTGGTCCTGAAGCCGGACTGAGCCTGGTTCTGGTCCTGAAGCCGGACTGCTCTGTTTCCAGTCTGGTTCTGGTCCATTTGAAAGGGGTCAGCAGTGATCCTCTGTTGGGCTTTGAAGACTGAAGTCAGCAGCTTCAAAGAGGAAGTGTGAGGCCGGCGGCTCTGATGGAGTCTGAACACATCGACATGAAACCGAGAGATTTACATCTGGCACGGTAAAGAAGCGCAGCAGAGCGCGGTAAAGAAACGCAGCAGAGCGCGGTAAAGAAGCGCAGCAGAGCGCGGTAAAGAAACGCAGCAGAGCGCGGTAAAGAAGCGCAGCAGAGCGCGGTAAAGAAACGCAGCAGAGCGCGAAACGCGGCAGAGCACGGTAAAGAAACGCAGTAGAGCACGGTAAAGAAACGCAGTAAAGCACAGTAAAGAAACGCAGCAGAGCGTGGTAAAGAAACGCAGCGGAGCGCGAAACGCGGCAGAGCGCGGTAAAGAAACGCGGTAGAGCACGGTAAAGAAACGCAGTAGAGCACGGTAAAGAAACGCAGTAAAGCACAGTAAAGAAACGCAGCAGAGCGTGGTAAAGAAACGCAGTAGAGCGCGAAACGCGGCAGAGCACGGTAAAGAAGCGCAGTAGAGCGCGGTAAAGAAACGCAGTAGAGCGCGGTAAAGAAACGCAGGAGAGCGCGAAACGCGGCAGAGCACGGTAAAGAAACGTAGTAGAGCACGGTAAAGAAACGCAGTAGAGCGCGGTAAAGAAACGCGGCAGAGCGCGGTAAAGAAACGCAGTAGAGCGCGGTAAAGAAACGCGGCAGAGCGCGGTAAAGAAACGCAGTAGAGCGCGGTAAAGAAACGCAGCAGAGCGCGAAACGCGGCAGAGCACGGTAAAGAAACGCAGTAGAGCACGGTAAAGAAACGCAGTAAAGCACAGTAAAGAAACGCAGCAGAGCGTGGTAAAGAAACGCAGCAGAGCGCGAAACGCGGCAGAGCGCGGTAAAGAAACGCAGTAGAGCGCAGTAAAGAAACGCAGTAAAGCACAGTAAAGAAACGCAGCAGAGCGCGAAACGCGGCAGAGCGCGAAACGCGGCAGAGCGCGGTAAAGAAACGCAGTAGAGCGCAGTAAAGAAACGCAGTAAAGCACGGTAAAGAAACGCAGTAGAGCACGGTAAAGAAACGCAGTAAAGCACAGTAAAGAAACGCAGCAGAGCGTGGTAAAGAAACGCAGTAGAGCGCGAAACGCGGCAGAGCACGGTAAAGAAGCGCAGTAGAGCGCGGTAAAGAAACGCAGTAGAGCGCGGTAAAGAAACGCAGGAGAGCGCGAAACGCGGCAGAGCACGGTAAAGAAACGTAGTAGAGCACGGTAAAGAAACGCAGTAGAGCGCGGTAAAGAAACGCAGCAGAGCACGGTAAAGAAACGCAGTAGAGCACGGCAAAGAAACGCAGTAAAGAAACGCAGCAGAGCGCAGTAAAGAAACGCAGTAAAGAAACTTGGTAAAGAAATGCGGCCAACCTTGTGTTTTGTTTTGTCGGGTTCTTTTTGATACTGTTTTGTTTTCGGTGTTATTTATTTGGTGATTATTAATTTTGACCTTCAGGAGATTTTAAAAGGGAACTTTTTATTGAACGAGGGAAGAGACTCTCTGTCGTCATGTTAAAGATGTCCACTGAATATTATGGGATGTAACACAATAATGCAGCTGTACTTGGATAGGAGGACATACATAAGTGTTTATTAATGCATTTGTCAACAAATATAACTGATTTATAAACCCTTAATATAACAGAGTTTTAATAAAATATGTCTTGATATTGTATATGAATTTTGTAAGTATTTATTATATTTATTTGTGATATGTCGTCATTAACTACTTCCTGTCGTCATCACCTACGTCCCGTCTCTCTATACTTGACACCGACTACGTTTACATGCACACTAATATTTCACTATTATTTTGAATATGACGATATATTGAATTTGTTGCAGGTCTTGTAAACAGCATGTTCTGTTCTGGATATTTTGATCGGTTCAGTTTGATCCGAGGAGGTTTCACACCTGGAACATCTCTTTTTGTTGAAGTCTCGTCGTCGAGATTTAATAATACGATGCTACGATGATGATGATGATGATGATGATGATGAAGCTTCAGGCGGTTTCACACTGTGGTCATTAATGAGGAAACAGGAAGCAGCTGCTGCCTCCGACCTGACAGACCGCTGAAGAAATATTAATATAAACCATCAGAACTAACACCGTCCAGTCCCGAGACTATTTTATTTTGACAGACACTTTAAGTATGTTTTTCAAAATAAAAGCTTTTCAATTTTGCTACAGCGCCGCCATCAGGACGTTAGTTCCTGTTCTTTATTCTGTGTCATTTTAGAGGAGACTGAACCTTTCTGGATCTTCATTCATCAGAAAGAACATTTTGTGTTTTGAACATTTTTGTCAACATTAAAAGTTTGGATATCAGTTTAAAATGCTGCTGCGGTAACCATGGTAACAGCTTCCTGTTGTTGCTGCCTACGTCATGTCACCTACGTCCTGTGCCTATGTCATGTCGACTGTGTCCTGTGTCTACGTCATGTCACCTATGTCCTGTGCCTACGTCATGTCGCCTACGTCCTGTGCCTACGTCATGTCACCTATGTCCTGTGTCTACGTCATGTCACCTACGTCCTGTGCCTACGTCATGTCACCTACGTCCTGTACCTACGTCATGTCACCTACGTCCTGTGCCTACGTCATGTCGACTGTGTCCTGTGTCTACGTCATGTCACCTATGTCCTGTGCCTACGTCATGTCAACTATGTCCTGTGCCTACGTCATGTCACCTACGTCCTGTGCCTACGTCATGTCACCTACGTCCTGTGCCTATGTCATGTCAACTGTGTCCTGTGTCTATGTCATGTCACCTACGTCCTGTGCCTACGTCATGTCACCTACGTCCTGTGTCTACATCATGTCACCTACGTCCTGTGTCTACATCATGTCACCTACGTCCTGTGTCTACGTCATGTCACCTACGTCCTGTGCCTACGTCATGTCACCTACGTCCTGTGCCTACGTCATGTCACCTACGTCCTGTGCCTACGTCATGTCGCCTACATCCTGTGCCTACGTCATGTCACCTATGTCCACGTCATGTCACCTATGTCCTGTGCCTACGTCATGTCGCCTACGTCCTGTGCCTACGTCATGTCACCTATGTCCACGTCATGTCACCTATGTCCTGTGCCTACGTCATGTCGCCTACGTCATGTCGCCTACGTCCTGTGCTTACATCCTGTGCCTACGTCATGTCGCCTACGTACTGTGCCTACGTCATGTCGCCTACGTCCTGTGTCTACGTCATGTCACCTACGTCCTGTGCCTACGTCATGTCACCTACGTCCTGTGCCTATGTCATGTCGACTGTGTCCTGTGTCTACGTCATGTCACCTACGTCCTGTGCCTACGTCATGTCGCCTACGTCCTGTGCCTACGTCATGTTGCCTACGTCCACGTCATGTCACCTATGTCCTGTGCCTACGTCATGTCGCCTACGTCATGTCGCCTACGTCCTGTGCTTACATCCTGTGCCTACGTCATGTCGCCTACGTACTGTGCCTACGTCATGTCGCCTACGTCCTGTGTCTACGTCATGTCACCTACGTCCTGTGCCTACGTCATGTCACCTACGTCCTGTGCCTATGTCATGTCGACTGTGTCCTGTGTCTACGTCATGTCACCTATGTCCTGTGCCTACGTCATGTCGCCTACGTCCTGTGCCTACGTCATGTCACCTATGTCCTGTGTCTACGTCATGTCACCTACGTCCTGTGCCTACGTTATGTCACCTACGTCCTGTGCCTACGTTATGTCACCTACGTCCTGTGCCTACGTCATGTCACCTACGTCCTGTGCCTACGTCATGTCACCTACGTCCTGTGCCTACGTCATGTCGACTCTGTCCTGTGTCTACGTCATGTCACCTATGTCCTGTGCCTACGTCATGTCAACTATGTCCTGTGCCTACGTCATGTCACCTACGTCCTGTGCCTACGTCATGTCACCTACGTCCTGTGCCTACGTCATGTCGCCTACGTCCTGTGCCTACGTCATGTCACCTACGTCCTGTGCCTACGTCATGTCACCTACGTCCTGTGCCTACGTCATGTCACCTACGTCCTGTGTCTACGTCATGTCACCTACGTCCTGTGCCTACGTCGTCACCTACGTCCTGTGCCTACGTCATGTCACCTATGTCCACGTCATGTCACCTATGTCCTGTGCCTACGTCATGTCGCCTACGTCATGTCGCCTACGTCCTGTGCTTACATCCTGTGCCTACGTCATGTCGCCTACGTACTGTGCCTACGTCATGTCGCCTACGTCCTGTGTCTACGTCATGTCACCTACGTCCTGTGCCTACGTCATGTCACCTACGTCCTGTGCCTGTCATGTCGACTGTGTCCTGTGCCTACGTCATGTCGCCTACGTCCTGTGCCTACGTCATGTCACCTATGTCCTGTGTCTACGTCATGTCACCTACGTCCTGTGCCTACGTCATGTCACCTACGTCCTGTGCCTACGTCATGTCACCTACGTCCTGTGCCTACGTCATGTCACCTACGTCCTGTGCCTACGTCATGTCGACTGTGTCCTGTGTCTACGTCATGTCACCTACGTCCTGTGCCTACGTCATGTCACCTACGTCCTGTGCCTACGTCATGTCACCTATGTCCTGTGCCTACGTCATGTCAACTATGTCCTGTGCCTACGTCATGTCACCTACGTCCTGTGCCTACGTCATGTCACCTACGTCCTGTGCCTATGTCATGTCAACTGTGTCTATGTCATGTCACCTACGTCCTGTGCCTACGTCATGTCACCTACGTCCTGTGTCTACGTCATGTCACCTACGTCCTGTGCCTACGTCATGTCACCTATGTCCACGTCATGTCACCTACGTCCTGTGCCTACGTCATGTCGCCTACGTCATGTCGCCTACGTCCTGTGCCTACGTCATGTCGCCTACGTCCTGTGCCTACGTCATGTCACCTATGTCCACGTCATGTCACCTATGTCCTGTGCCTACGTCATGTCGCCTACGTCCTGTGCCTACGTCATGTCACCTATGTCCACGTCATGTCACCTATGTCCTGTGCCTACGTCATGTCGCCTACGTCATGTCGCCTACGTCCTGTGCTTACATCCTGTGCCTACGTCATGTCGCCTACGTCCTGTGCTTATGTCCTGTTGTCGCTGCCTATGCCCTGTGCCTACACCATGCCGGCTACGTCATGTCTCCTACGTCATGTCTCCTACGTCATGTCGCCTACGTCATGTCTCTTATGTCTTGTGCCTACGACCTTTAATTGAACACCAGCTTCTTGTTTTTGGTTTTTAATATTCTGATGTTTAATTTCATGTTTTGGGACGTTCTCTCTTTGATCGCTTTGTTTTTGTTAATAAATCTTGAATTATACACTTCTACTCCGTACAGAAGCTGACGCAGTTTGACTTCTGTTGATGTGAAGAGCTGAAATATGAATTAATATTTGTCATTTTCTTTCACTGAAGGACGGACGGACGGACGGAGGTCAGAGTCCAGCTGGTATCAGATGTTAACGTCACCGACCGGAATAACATCTGTCCTCTGGCTGTTTTCATGTTTTAACACATTTTACTGCTAATGAGTCTGACTGGAGAGAGGGGGGGGGGAGGGAGGAAGAGAGAGAGGAAGAGGAAGAGAGAGAGGGGGAGTTACAAAAGGAGAGGGGGGAGGAAGAGAGAGAGAGAGGGAGTTAAAGAGGAGGAGCAGAGTGGTGGATTCAGTTGCAGATCAGATGGAGGTTTTTCCTCCTGCTGAGGAGAATCTGACGGCATGACGACGACTTCCTGAGAGAGAGAGAGAGAGAGAGAGAGAGAGAGAGAGAGAGAGAGAGAGAGAGAGAGAGAGAGAGAGAGAGAGAGAGAGAGAGAGAGAGAGAGACATCCTCCCCTCAGTTTCCACGGTGACGGCATCCCTCCTCCTCCTCCTCCTCCTCCTCCTCCTCCTCCTCCTCCATCATCTCTCCGTCCGGCTGCTGTCGGCTCTCCAGCGTCGTCAGGATGGGAGATAAAGGAACCAGGTAGGAATGAATGTCTGTGTGTGTCTGCGGTTCCTCGGAGAACCTCTAAATACCAGGCTGTGTTCTGTGCGTTCTGGTCGGAGAGCCGCACACCGTGTTGTTGTAACGTTACATAACGTTCTGTCAGAACCTCTGTGACGTCTGTGTGAGCAGCTCACTGTTCTCTTTATGGTGTTTTTTTCTTTTCAGGCCTTTATTTTGATAGTGCAGACAGACAGGAAACATGCAGAAACACAGAGTAATCAATTACTGTAATTACTCTTTAAGAAAGTAATCACATTACTAATTACACATCGAGAAAAGTAACCAGTTCTACGTTGGTTACTCTCATGATCACATCTTTTGTATTTAATTTAATTGTGAATTTATGTATGGAAGTTAAAAAATGACGTAGAAATACAACTCACAGTCTTGATCCTGATCCTGATCCTGATCCTGATCCTGGTCCTGATCCTCATCCTGGACTCTACTGAATTTCTCTGGAGTTTAGTGTGTCTGAACTGAGTTTACAGAAGCACAAAGGTGGTAAAACTTGATGTTTTTCACGTCTATTTTCTGAAATTTAATTAGAATATTTTTGGGCTGTTTGGTGTTTTTTTTGTTTTCACAAATTTGTGACGTGTTTTCCGTAGTTGAGTTACGTTGTTTCCGTACGGATTTTACTTAGTTTACCTACTTATTTTAAGCCCAACCACGACGTTTTCCCTTACCCTAACTAAGGGGTTTTCTTGCCTGAACTTAACTGTAGACGTGGTGTACTCACGTGGTATTTATATTAGGGCTGTTAAAGTTAACGCGATAATATGGCGTTAACGCAAATTCGTTTTAACGCCACTAATTCCTTTAACGCAACTTGTGATTTTTAGTTTGTAGCGGCTCAGTTCTAAAGCTAGAGAGAAGATACTGGTATCATAGTAACAACTACTACTACTACTGGTATCATAGTAAACTATAAACCTGATGAATCCATCAGTACCAACCAGAACAGACGAGCTGGTCGTGAAGGAGGTTAAATAACGCTCCAAACTTACACTAACTTTTGGTGAGGAAAAACCAAGTATGTCATGTCCTCAGTATCACAGCTGATGGTTTCTAATTAGGGCTGTTAATCTATTAAAATATTTAATCACATTAATCACTCATTTATCTGTTCTAAATGTTCCTTAAAGGAGATTTGTCAAGTATTTAATCCTCTTATCAACATGGGAGTGGACAAATATGCTGCTTTATGTAAATGTGTGTGTATATATTTATTATTGTAAATCAGTTAACAACACAAAACAATGACAGATATTGTCCAGAAACCCTCACAGGTTCTGCATTTAGCATAAAACAGTATGCTCAAACTGCATGTGATTATCATAAAGTGGGCATGTCTGTAAAGGGGAGACTCGTGGGTACCCATAGAACCCATTTACATTCACTGATCTGGAGGTCAGAGGTTAAGGGACCCCTTTGAAAATGGACATGACAGTTTTTCCTCGCCAAAATTTAGTGTAAGGATTCAATGGATTCATCAGGTTTATAGTTTACTATGATACCAGTAGTAGTAGTAGTAGTAGTAGTAGTACTATGATACCAGTAGTAGTAGTTGTTACTATGACCGGTCTAACACCGGTAACACCGACCACCGTGTAACACCGGTAACACCGACTACGGTGTAACACCGGTAAGACAGACCTGCAACAACACCGTGTTTTGAATAGAAGTGTTCTGTGGACTGTATTTCCTAAAGCAGAGGTTGTTGAAGTTGTTTTGGTTCCACACAGAACCAGAACATTTCTCCTGAGTGTTTGCAGGCTGAATGATCCGAGTGCGTCGCGTCAGGAGAATATTAATGAGCTCCGTGAGATCTGTCAGACATACAGAGCAGCTCAACCTCACTCAGACCTGCTCACACCAAACCTCAGGGAAAACATCCACACTTCTTCAGGATGACGAGGAGACATTCACACAGCCTCGACAAGCTCCGATCCCTTTAACGGAGAGAAGACAGGAAGTAGATGTTGAGAGAGCAGACGGCGCTGAGACGAGAACCTGAAGAAGAAAGTCAATATTAAGTTGATCAGCGCTCTCCCCTCGTGTGTTTGTATCTGCACAGACGACTCTCCTCATCTTCTCTCATTAGCTTCTAATGACTTTAAAGAAACTGAAGATTTAACTCCAATTTTCTTCTTTTTCTTTTTTGGTATTTTATTCGCAGTTTTCCCCGTTTCACAAATCAAAGAACGTAATAACCAGGAAGGTTGTTTCCACGCTAACTGATACCAGCGTAGTTTTACTGTCAGCAGCGGGAACCAAATGTCAGATATCTTCCACAGAGAAAAACTAAACATTCATTTTGGACCTGCCAACATTTCTAAAATGATTAATTCACAATCATGACAGTTTTTATCAGGAAAAGCCAAACTTATTCTGCACCTTTCTAAAGGCTCTGTGGATGTTTTTACTTTTATTTTTATATTTGTCCACATGAAAATGTTATAAGACCTTTAATAAAGTTGCGTTTTTCTTCCACAAATTTAGATTTGCGAGACAAATAACCTGCAGACTCGTAGCAGCCAAACTCCCTTCAAAATATGACGTTTTTTTCCATTGTGAATATTCATGCAAAACTGTTGTAGTTCATCAGATTTAAACACACACTTAAATAAGCAAAATATTAATCTTTTTGTAAATATTCTACAAAATTATCTGAATACTTTTAGCCTATAATCTCAAAGAATAAAACCTAAAGAAGTGAGATGATTTTTTTTTTCTTTATATATGTATCTATATGTTTATATGTGTTTACTGTTTATCTTTATGTCTGTTATAAATCACTTTGAGTGGCCGCGTTGTTAAAAGTTTATTAGTAATAAAGTCAGCGACAGCAGCTCACTGATTAATGATGGAGGCTTTAAAAGTCATCCAGTGATTTAGAGTGAAGTCGTTCTGTTTCTGTTTGTAAAGACGACATCTATCACACCTCCTGTTTTTACCAGAGCTTTCTACCGCTTTACATGGTAGCAGCTCGTCTGTCTGTGTCAACGAGGATAGCGTGGTGTTCAGGTGTGATGTCGTGGTGTTCAGGTGTGATGGCGTGGTGATGTCGTGTTGTTCTGGTGTGATGTCGTGGTGTTCTGGTGTGATGTCCTGGTGATGTCGTGTTGTTCTGGTGTGATGTCGTGGTGATGTCGTGGTGTTCAGGTGTGATGTCGTGGTGTTCAGGTGTGATATCGTGGTGTTCAGGTGTGATGGCGTGGTGTTCAGGTGTGATGTTGTGGTGTTCAGGTGTGATGGCGTGGTGTTCAGGTGTGATGGCGTGGTGTTCAGGTGTGATGTCCTGGTGTTCAGGTGTGATGTTCTGGTGATGTCGTGGTGTTCAGGTGTGATGTCGTGGTGATGTCGTGGTGTTCAGGTGTGATGTCGTGGTGTTCAGGTGTGATGGCGTGGTGTTCAGGTGTGATGTCGTGGTGTTCAGGTGTGATGGCGTGGTGTTCAGGTGTGATGTCCTGGTGTTCAGGTGTGATGTTCTGGTGATGTCGTGGTGTTCAGGTGTGATGTCCTGGTGATGGTGTGGTGTTCAGGTGTGATGGCTTGGTGATGGCGTGGTGTTCAGGTGTGATGGCTTGGTGATGGCGTGGTGTTCAGGTGTGATGGCGTGGTGATGGCGTGGTGTTCAGGTGTGATGTCCTGGTGATGTCGTGGTGTTCAGGTGTGATGTCCTGGTGTTCAGGTGTGATGGCGTGGTGTTCAGGTGTGATGGCGTGGTGATGGCGTGGTGTTCAGGTGTGATGGCGTGGTGATGGCGTGGTGTTCAGGTGTGATGGCGTGGTGATGGCGTGGTGTTAAGGTGTGATGTCGTGGTGTTCAGGTGTGATGGCGTGGTGATGGCGTGGTGTTCAGGTGTGATGGCTTGGTGATGGCGTGGTGTTCAGGTGTGATGGCGTGGTGATGGCGTGGTGTTCAGGTGTGATGTCCTGGTGATGTCGTGGTGTTCAGGTGTGATGGCGTGGTGTTCAGGTGTGATGTCCTGGTGATGTCGTGGTGTTCAGGTGTGATGTCCTGGTGATGGCGTGGTGTTCAGGTGTGATGTTCAGGTGTGATGGCGTGGTGATGGCGTGGTGTTCAGGTGTGATGGCGTGGTGATGGCGTGGTGTTCAGGTGTGATGGCGTGGTGATGGCGTGGTGTTCAGGTGTGATGTCGTGGTGTTAAGGTGTGATGTCGTGGTGTTCAGGTGTGATGTCCTGGTGATGGCGTGGTGTTCAGGTGTGATGTCCTGGTGTTCAGGTGTGATGTCCTGGTGATGGCGTGGTGTTCAGGTGTGATGTCGTGGTGTTAAGGTGTGATGTCGTGGTGTTCAGGTGTGATGGCGTGGTGATGTCGTGGTGTTCTGGTGTGATGTCCTGGTGATGGCGTGGTGTTCAGGTGTGATGTCGTGGTGATGTCGTGGTGATGTCCTGGTGATGTCGTGGTGTTCAGGTGTGATGTCGTGGTGTTCAGGTGTGATGTCGTGGTGATGTCGTGGTGATGTCCTGGTGATGTCGTGGTGTTCAGGTGTGATGTCGTGGTGTTAAGGTGTGATGTCGTGGTGATGTCGTGGTGATGTCGTGGTGATGTCCTGGTGATGTCGTGGTGTTAAGGTGTGATGTCGTGGTGTTCAGGTGTGATGGCGTGGTGATGTCGTGGTGTTCAGGTGTGAACAGTACTCAGGGTGTCGGGGGAGTCTTCATGCAGCTGAAACAACAGTCAGATATTGATCAGTCAGTTAGTGTTTGTCTCTGTCAGCGTCCTGATCGATCAGAAGCTTCACAACAAACAGAGAAGAAGAGACGTTGAGGAGACGCCATGTTTCACATCTAAACTACAGATAAACTATTCATCTGAATATTCAACACTACAGATCTCCACATTAAACTTTATATGGTTATAATATATATGGCTGTGTAACGGTGGTTGCGGTGGAACGGTGGTTGCTATGGAATGGTGGTTGCTATGGAACGGTGGTTGCTGTTGAATGGTGGTTGCTGTGGAACGGTGGTTGCTGTGGAACGGTGGTTGCTGTGGAACGGTGGTTGCTGTGGTTGCTGTGGAAGGGTGGTTGCTGTGGAACGGTGGTTGTTGTGGAACGGTGGTTGCTGTTGAACGGTGGTTGCTGTGGAACGGTGGTTGCTGTGGAACGGTGGTTGCGGTGGAACGGTGGTTGCTGTGGAAAGGTGGTTGCGGTGGAACAGTGGTTGCTGTGGAAGGGTGGTTGCTGTGGAAGGGTGGTTGCTGTGGAACGGTGGTTGCTATGGAAGGGTGGTTGCGGTGGAACGGTGGTTGCTGTGGAAGGGTGGTTGCTGTGGAAGGGTGGTTGCTGTGGAATGGTGGTTGCTATGGAACGGTGGTTGCTGTGGAAGGGTGGTTGCTATGGAACGGTGGTTGCTGTGGAAGGGTGGTTGCAGTGGAACGGTGGTTGCTGTTGAAGGGTGGTTGCTGTGGAACGGTGGTTGCTGTGGAACGGTGGTTGCTGTGGAACGGTGGTTGCTGTGGAACGGTTGTTGCTGTGGAACGGTGGTTGCTATGGAAGGGTGGTTGCGGTGGAACGGTGGTTGCTGTGGAAGGGTGGTTGCTGTGGAAGGGTGGTTGCTATGGAATGGTGGTTGCTATGGAACGGTGGTTGCTGTGGAAGGGTGGTTGCTATGGAACGGTGGTTGCTGTGGAAGGGTGGTTGCAGTGGAACGGTGGTTGCTGTTGAAGGGTGGTTGCTGTGGAAGGCAGGTTGCTATGGAATGGTGGTTGCTGTGGAACGGTGGTTGCTGTGGAAGGGTGGTTGCTGTGGAACGGTGGTTGCTGTGGAACGGTGGTTGCTGTGGAACGGTGGTTGCTGTGGAACGGTTGTTGCTCTGGAACGGTGGTTGCTGTGGAACGGTGGTTGCTGTGGAAGGTTGGTTGCTATGGAATGGTGGTTGCTGTGGAATGGTGGTTGCTGTGGAAGGGTGGTTGCTATGGAATGGTGGTTGGTATGGAACGGTGGTTGCTGTGGAACGGTGGTTGCTGTGGAAGGGTGGTTGCTGTGGAATGGTGGTTGCTGTGGAATGGTGGTTGCTGTGGAACGGTGGTTGCTGTGGAACGGTGGTTGCTGTGGAAGGGTGGTTGCTGTGGAATGGTGGTTGCTGTGGAATGGTGGTTGCGGTGGAAGGGTGGTTGCTGTGGAATGGTGGTTGCTGTGGAATGGTGGTTGCTGTGGAACGGTGGTTGCTGTGGAACGGTGGTTGCGGTGGAACGGTGGTTGCTGTGGAAGGGTGGTTGCTATGGAATGGTGGTTGCTGTGGAACGGTTGTTGCTGTGGAACGGTGGTTGCTCTGGAACGGTGGTTGCTGCGGAAGGGTGGTTGCTGCGGAACGGTGGTTGCTTGCATGTTTCTTAATTCTTCATCCCAGGCCAGCGTTATATTAATGTCATTATTTGACTCTTTATCTATATTATTGTATGTTTCCGTTTATTGATCAGCTGATTACTAACTTTTAAACGGTCGTGTATATTTACTTAGTTTTTGTTTTTATACTTTTTACTTTGTTTTCGTCTCATTGTTGTTGGTCAGAGAATATTTCTGTTAGACTGAATGATCTGTCCAGATGATCAGAAGTCTGGAGGAGAATCAACGTCAATCTTATGATTTATCTTTGAGTCATTAATCATTATGTTTTCTATCTATATTTCTTCTTTCCTCTGAACATTCAGCTGCTGTTTTATGTGAATGAATCTTTAATCATGTTGTTTCTTGTTGTTGAACTGAAGCCAGTCGTCTCTCTGAGGGACTGAGAGTGAAGCTTTACCGAACTTTACTGGCATTTCTTTAGAAATCTGTGCACAAGTTTCAAAACCACAACAACAAACATACATATACAGTATATATATATATATATATATATATATATATATATATATATATACATACAGTATATACACATATATATACTATATATACATATATATAGTATATGTATATATATTATATATATTGGTTGATAAAAGTCTTGAAGTGATTGAATTTCACATGAACTCTGGTGTAACGGCCACACAGTCGGTGTTTGATATGTGATGTGAGATTTCGGAGCTTCTCCATGTTAAAGTTTAATTGGACTAATTGCAGAGACGATGGCGAGCAGGTAATTGCGTGCTGAGCGAGCTCCCAGGGGTCCCGGCGGTTTCCGGTAAAACGGCGTCCTGATGCTGCTGATTGATGGAGGTCCATTCAGGAGGAAGCTGAAAGCTAATGGAGGGGGGGAGAGGGAGGGAGAGGGAGGGGTGGGGGGGTAATAATGTCAGACAGCATTAGAGACAGGAAGCTGCTGCTGCTGCTGATGGTGGTGATGATGATGATGATGATGATGATGATGATGATTGACAGCAGGACTCCCCTCAGAGGAAACCTGATCCAAGGCTGCTGTTTCACTGTCTGTATCTGTGAGGACTTCGTTTGGAAAACTGCAATTTTGGGAGAAAATGAGGAATTTGTTTTGAAAAATTGTGAAGACATTTTTACAAACATGAGGAAATGGAATATTTATGGGAAAATATGGACTTTTTGGAACTTAAGGACATATATTTTTAAATTAAACCAACTCTGGAAAATGATTTCACTTTTTTAAAGCGAGGATATTTTTTGAAAACTCCCACCAGCCAATCAGAAACAAGGATTTTACTGGCCACACTATGATATAATTACAATAACAGCAATAGAAATAAACCATTTATCTATAGGAGGCTACCTCCGGGTCTGAGAAGTGAAGCCAACCCTTTCAAAGAAGCCAAGATGTTGACGGCCAGAGACCAAGATGGCGACGACCAGAAACTAAGATGTTGACGACCAGAGACTAAGATGTTGACGACCAGAAACCAAGATGGCGACGGCCAGAAACTAAGATGTTGACGACCAGAAACTAAGATGTTGACGACCAGAAACTAAGATGTTGACGGCCAGAGACTAAGATGTTGACGACCAGAAACTAAGATGTTGACGACCAGAAACCAAGATGGCGACGGCCAGAACTAAGATGTTGACGACCAGAAACTAAGATGTTGACGACCAGAAACTAAGATGTTGACGACCAGAAACTAAGATGTTGACGACCAGAAACTAAGATGTTGACGACCAGAAACTAAGATGTTGACGGCCAGAAACCAAGATGGCGACGACCAGAAACCAAGATGTTGACGACCAGAAACTAAGATGTTGACGACCAGAAACCAAGATTGCGACGGCCAGAAACTAAGATGTTTACGACCAGAAACCAAGATGGCGACGACCAGACACTAAGATGTTGACGACCAGAAACCAAGATGGCGACGGCCAGACACTAAGATGTTGACGACCAGAAACTAAGATGTTGACGACCAGAAACTAAGATGTTGACGACCAGAAACTGAGATGTTGACGACCAGAAACCAAGATGGCGACGGCCCAAAACAAAAATGGTGACGGCCAAAATGCTGAACTCGAGTCTTCCAAACGTCCGTCCACAAAGCACTGGGTGACGTCACTGTGACCACGTCCACTTCTTATAGACAGTCTACGATCTATACAGGTTTCAAAACAGGATCAGATGCAGGAATAAAGATGTTTAATGATGAAGCAATAAAACACTTTAGAATATGAATGAAAACTTTAACAGCTCAGCTGAGTCGGCGACAGACAGGAAACACATCTGGAAATGTTTCAACACTGAACCAGTTTCATTTACCTGCTTCTCTCTCTGCTTACTTTCAGAGTGTTTAAGAAAGCCAGTCCCAATGGAAAGGTGAGTCCTCTCCTTCTCTAACCCTAACCCTGATCCAAACCTGAAGGGAAACTTTAACCCCGACTCTTAGAAACGTATCTGAACACCTGAAAAAAATGTATGTAAACGCTTGAAAAACAAGTATGTGGACACCTGGAGAGGGTGTAACATGTGAACACCTAGTTACACCTCACAGCTCCTTACATACGGACGCTTGGTGTCACTTTTTAACAGGTTTTTAATGTTTTGGGTCGTCCAATAGACTTCAACACGGTTAATGTTCATGGTTAACGCTACGTTAAGTACTTGACATAAGTTAAGTAAGACTACGTTACGTTAGTACTTGGTCAGGTTTAGGAAAAGATCATAGTTCACAAAATAAGTAAGTTTGACCCCAAAAAAGTACAACCAAACAAAAGCCTGCTAGCACCCTAGAAGAGTAAGAATTCTGATTGGCTGTTCTTCGTACTGATGGTTGATTGTGATTGGCTGATCTGACCTCTGTGTTCGTCCCTCAGCTCACCGTCTATCTGGGGAAGAGAGACTTTGTGGACCACGTGGATCTGGTGGAGCCCGTCGGTGAGATCACTGTTAACTAAACCTCATTAGTTTAGTTTGTTGAAGCTGCTCTCTGACAGCAGGCAGTTCTTCAGTATAAAGAACCCGTCATCCTCTGGCTGCTTGTTGACTTTCTGACGTTTCTTCCTGCAGACGGCGTCGTCCTGATCGACCCGGAGTACCTGAAGGAGAGGAAAGGTGAGATGTCTGACCGTTAAATATTCTCACTCACATTCTGACAGTCTTTCTATTTTATAGCTTTAAGATCTAAACTATGGAGGCACCTATCTGAATGTTTCAGTCTCCATACCGATAGCGATACCTGGGCTTTGGGTGAGGATATAACTAAATATAACAAATAAATACAGATATAAACTTACTGAATTTGTATTTATTATTAAAATAATATATCGTACACCAGCAACTTGGTAAAAAATCTTCAAAATTAACAGGAATTATAATTCAAGTGTAAACTTTTTTAATGCAGCTGAAACTTAAACTGAATTATTATTATTAATAATAATAATAATAATAATAATAATAATAATAATAATAATTATAATAATTAATAATTGAATTGCATCCCTAATCTAAATGCAGCTTTCAACACGGTACAAACGTGGTTCTCATTCACAGATCAAACAACCTGTCCACCGATACAAAACAATGTCAAAACGTCTATCGTATATTTTTTCTATATCGTTTCTATGACGATGTAGGTTCATCCTACATTTATTTATTTTCTCAATAATTTCACTTCTAACTGTTTTTGTTCTCATGTTCTTAAAATTAGAAAATACTCGGTAATTTTCATTTGTCACGAATTAAATTCACACAAAAATAGGCGTTATCATGTGGTTATTTCATATAGAATATTTATTTATTGAATTAACAGAAAACATGCTATATCGTGATATATATCGTTATCGAGATATGAAATGACCTATATAGTTATAGAAGATTTTGGCCATATCGTCCAGCCCTAGATTATGCCTGAAACAGTTATTTCTTGATATTTAACCAACAGATGCTTCAACTGGCAAATACATTTCACTTTTTGTTTGCCAGATTTAAGTCAATATTGAGTTGGAATCAGCCTTTAAAATAGCCGCCACGTGTGCGTTTTTAAATTTCCTGCAGATTTGCTAAAACCGATAAATTACCAGAAAGAATACAGAGGTCGTGACCTCTGTATTCTTTCTATTTTATGTCCTCGATGGTACCTAGAGCCCAGACGTGTGGCCTCTATACTTGGTCCAATCATTCTCCGTTTATGTGTACCTGTTAGGTCACATTATAATTTCTCTTTACACCGTTACGCTGATGACACCCAGATTTATCTACAGCATAATAATTACAACTCTTTCACTGTAGCTGTAAAATCTTCAGGACATCGAATCCTGGATGATTTCTGCAGCTTAACAAGCAGAGATGCAGGATGAATGTTATTTGAGCTAGAATCTGGTTGAGTCATCACTCAAACTAGACACAAATACATAAGAAACCTTTGTCACAGGTACCAAATAGTGATTTCAGTACATCACATTGTTTTATTTGAATTCTTTTTAGAGGTTTAAATATGTAAAATTATCCATTAATTAACAATCTAATGCTACCATTACTCAAACAATTACATCTTATGAAGCACAAAAGTGTTTTTTTGTTTGTTTTTGCGTCCAGTTAAAGATCCGAGGATGCCTCAGATTTATCTCATGAATCCTCATTGGATCCCTAACACCTCCTCAGAGCGTTGTTTGGTTTAAGGAGCCGTTCAACATTTACTCCTCTTAAAAATCCTATTGTTCTCCATCTTGAATAAAATGTGGAGTTCCTCAGGGAAGTACCCTGGAGCCTCTAATCTTTATATCAAACCTTATTAGATTTAACGGAACATTTTAACATTTAGTAAATCCTCTTGTTGTCAGTTTCATCTCTGGTTCCAGTGCAGAGAAAGGTCCAGGATGTGTTTAGCCTAGCTTAGCACAAAGACTGGAAACAGGGGGGAACTGCTAGCCTGGCTCCAGTATTATTAGTTAATATAATGTTAGTTATTGTTCATACATCGGGATGTGATCGTGTGTTTTCCGTTCCCATCAGTGTTTGTGACTCTGACCTGTGCGTTCCGTTATGGTCGCGAGGACCTGGACGTCCTCGGGTTGACGTTCAGGAAGGACCTGTTCGTGGCGAACGTCCAGGCGTTTCCTCCGCCGCCCGAAGAGAAGAAGAGTCTGACTCGTCTTCAGGAACGCCTGATCAAGAAACTGGGAGAACACGCCCACCCGTTCACTTTCGAGGTACTGAAGAAGAAGAAGAGATGAGACAGTGTGACTGTTATCATCATATTACTGATCAATAGACTTATAGAAGATTATAATCAACGTGTCTAAAGAAAGCAGCTGATGTGTTTCCAGATTCCTGTGAACCTGCCGTGCTCCGTCACGCTGCAGCCGGGCCCCGAGGACACCGGGAAGGTAGAGTTCCTCCTTAACGCCTCCTTCATCCTCTTTAGCTGAAAGATAAGAATGAAATAAAGCAACAGTTCTGTGGTTGTGTGTCTTCAGGCCTGCGGAGTCGACTTCGAGGTGAAAGCTTTCTGTGCAGAAAACGCCGAAGAAAAGATCCACAAAAGGTAAACGTGAGTCGGTCCGTCTGCAGTCTGACGGAAGAAACAGATGAATTATGAATGACGGTGAAATCAGTCGTTCATTGGCAGCTTCCTGCAGAGAGAGAGAGAGAGAGAGAGAGAGAGAGAGAGCGGGGGAGAGAGGACGGGGGAGAGAGAGGACGGGGGAGAGACCACCAGAATCCAGAACCACACATCCAGACCGGATCTCTGTTCATGGTCCTGATCATGAGTCTCATAGATTCTAACTTACTGGTGTTTCAGAGCAGCAGCTGTAGTACTAGTAGTAGTAGTAGTAGTAGTAGTAGTACTACTTATAGTACTAGTAGTATCATCAGTCTTGTGTCATTGCAGGAACTCGGTGCGTCTGGTGATCCGGAAGGTTCAGTATGCTCCAGAGAAACCTGGTCCTCAACCGACAGCAGAAACCACCAGACAGTTCCTGATGTCGGACAAACCGCTGCACCTCGAGGCTTCTCTGGACAAAGAGGTGACAATAACTAGAACTATAATAATAATAATGATAGTAATAATAGTAGTAATAATAATAACAGTATGTTTGTCTCTCAGATTTATTATTTTTACTATCATCATCTCAATATCACAATAGTAATAATAATAATAATGATAATAATAGTAATGATATTAATAATAATGATAATATTAATGATAATAATAGTAATGATATTAATATTATTAATAATAATAATAATAATAATAATAATAATAATAATAATAATAATAGTAATAATAATAATAATAACAGTATGTTTGTCTCTCAGATTTATTATTTTTATTATCATCATCTCAATATCACAATTATAATAATATTAATAATAATGATAATAGTTATGAGAATAATTATAATAATAATAATAGTAATGATATTATTATTATTATTATTATTATTATTAATAATAATAATAATAATAATAATAATAATAATAATATTAATAATAATAATAATAATAATAGTAATAATAATAATAGTGGTGATAATAATAATAATAATATTAATAATAATAATAATAATAATAATAGTAATAATATAATAGTGGTGATAATAATAATAATAATAGTAGTAATAATAATAATAGTGATAATAATAATAATAATATTATGTTTGTCTCTCAGATTTATTACCACGGAGAGCCGATCAGCGTCAACGTCCACGTCACCAACAACACCAACAAGACGGTGAAGAAGATGAAGATCTCAGGTACTTGAACGCACCAGTCCTCTGTCTCTGTTGATCAGCTGATCAGTTGATCAGTTTGTGTTATTGATCGATGGGTTGATTTGTGTCTCCGCAGTGAGACAGTACGCTGACATCTGCCTGTTCAACACGGCTCAGTATAAATGTCCGGTGGCCACCGAGGAGTCTGAGTCAGTTTCTTTTCTCTGCTTTTCCTCACTTCATCCTGTCGTTGTGACTTTCTGAGCACTTTAAGGACTTCTCTACGAAGAGACGTTCCTGGTTTATTTTAGTCCCTGGAACTACTTTAAAGGAACTAAAAGCTGATGTCTGTGTTTCCACCGCGGTCTAAAGACCCAGATACACCAACCCGACATTAAAGAACTATAAGAGACGAAGATGTTGCATCGCCTGGTCGAACTTTGTGTTGACCTAAACGTTGCACTCTGTGTGTGTCTTTGACCAATCAGTGACGGCCATCACTGCAAACTCCACCCTGAAACTTCCTGTACTTTCAGGAAGTACTACTCCCCGGACCACCAGAACTTCATGTAGTTCCTGGTCCCTGCGGTGGAAACACAACGAGTTGATAAAAGGTTCCTAGCTGCGAGGGAGACGGGGCTCAGGAAGTCTTTAACATCCATGAGAAGTCCATAAAGTGCTAAAATGATGTGTTTGAATAGTTTGAAGTGAACTTTCCACGTGTTCCTCTCTTCAGTGACGTCGTCGCTCCCAGTTCGACTTTCTGCAAAGTTTTCACTCTCACTCCGTATCTGGCCAACAACCGAGAGAAACGAGGCCTGGCTCTGGACGGGAAGCTGAAGCACGAGGACACAAACCTGGCCTCCAGCACGCTGTGAGTCCAACCGCTCGCTCTCATGATGCCTTCAGGGCCCGGGGGAGGGTGGGACATTCTGCCGTCATACTGGGTCGGGGGGGTGGAAAAGAGTCAGAGCTGGATGTCAGAAGAGAGTTCAGGGAGATCGTTGGATGTTTTGGAGTATTTTAGGGTTCTATGGTAACATTATTATCTGAGTCTTTAATCAGGAACACAAACCAGAAAACTCTCCGTGCAATAAGAAGCATAATTATAATGCAGAATGACATCATCAGACATCCTACATGGTGAAGGCATGACCCGCCTTACTCTGCCTCTGATTGGCTAACCTGATATTCTTAATACTTAAACCCACCAACCATCCAACGAATACTCATCAACCCTCCTGATTTTCCTCGGAGACTTCTGTTTTTCATCGTCCTCTCTCGGTTTCCACATTTCTCAGACTTTCTTTTTTTAAACATTTTCCGGACATTTTTCTGACAAGACAGGAAGGTTCGATGACCTTATTCTGCATAATAATTAACCATGTGCTTCTATTTGTTGTGGTCCAGTGGGATTTTTTCCAGACTACTGAGGTTTCCGGAGTAATGAGCCAGAGTCCATCTATACGCTCTGACCACATGACACATGTTAGAAATATGTAAAGAAATGTACAAAGAAAAGAATACAGAAATAAATAAGTTTGGGGAAATAATTAAGGGGTTAAATGCAAAGGGAAAATTGTGCAGAAATAAATAAATACAAAGATGAATACATACAGTATATTCAAAAATAAATGTAAAAATATATAAATTAATAAATAAAAAAATAAATGAATTAAATTGATTTAAATAATAAAAAAATAAATACATAATTAAATTAAAGGGAAAATTAAACAGAAGAGTAAATAAATAATGGAATTAATAAAAAGATAAATAAATAAAGAAGCAGATTAAAACGGAAATCAAATTTATGTAATAATTCATCAATTAATGAATGGCTACATTTATTTTAAATATTGTTTTTGCTACATTTATGACATAATAATTTATTTATGGAGTCAATTATTTATTTATTTATTCATTTATTTTTGATTTCTTAACATTTAGTGTTTTGTATAACAAGATAAGCTGCAGCTTCAGCCTGTAGAAAGTGTTGAGTAGGACAATACAGGAAGTGTCTGCTGATTGGTCAGAATGTTTTCTGTGTTGATCAGGTTGAGAGAAGGAGCCAATAAGGAGATCCTCGGCATCATCGTGTCCTACAAAGTCAAAGTGAAGCTGGTGGTGTCTCGAGGAGGGTCAGTGTTTAACTCCTTATAATATACCACACATTATTGGACTTCGTACGTTACACTGTGACCTTCTTACGTTACTCTGTGACTTTGAACGTTACTCTGTGACTTCGTACGTTACTCTGTGACTTTGTACGTTACCCTGTGACTTTGTTACGTTACTCTGTGACTTTGTTACGTTACTCTGTGACTTCGTACGTTACTCTGACTTCGTACGTTACTCTGACTTCGTACGTTACTCTGTGACTTCGTACGTTACTCTGTGACTTCGTACGTTACTCTGTGACTTCGTACGTTACTCTGTGACTTTGTTACGTTATTCTGTGACTTTGTACGTTACTCTGTGACTTTGTACGTTACTCTGTGACCTTACGCTACTCTGTGACTTTGAACGTTACTCTGTGACTTCGAACGTTACTCTTTGACTTTGTTACGTTACTCTGTGACTTTGTTACGTTACTCTGTGACTTTGTTACGTTACTCTGTGACTTTGTTACGTTACTCTGTGACTTTGTTACGTTACTCTGTGACTTTGTACGTTACTCTGTGACTTTGTTACGTTACTCTGTGACTTTGTTACGTTACCCTGTGACTTTGTTACGTTACTCTGTGACTTTGTTACGTTACTCTGTGACTTTGTTACGTTACTCTGTGACTTTGTACGTTACTCTGTGACTTTGTTACGTTACCCTGTGACTTTGTTACGTTACTCTGTGACTTTGTTACGTTACTCTGTGACTTTGTTACGTTACTCTGTGACTTTGTACGTTACTCTGTGACTTTGTTACGTTACTCTGTGACTTCGTACGTTACTCTGTGACTTCGTACGTTACTCTGTGACTTTGTACGTTACTCTGTGACTTTTTTACGTTATTCTGTGACTTTGTACGTTACTCTGTGACCTCGTACGTTACTCTGTGACTTTGAACGTTACCCTTTGACTTTGTTACGTTACTCTGTGACTTTGTTACGTTACTCTGCGACTTTGTTACGTTACTCTGTGACTTTGTACGTTACTCTGGGACTTTTTTACATTATTCTGTGACTTTGTACGTTACTCTGTGACTTCGTACGTTACTCTGTGACTTTTTTACGTTATTCTGTGACTTTGTTACGTTACTCAGTGACTTCGTACGTTACTCTGTGACTTTTTTACGTTATTCTCTGACTTTGTACGTTACTCTGTGACTTCGTACGTTGCTCTGCGACTTTTTTACGTTATTCTCTGACTTTGTACGTTACTCTGTGACTTCGTACGTTGCTCTGTGACTTTGTACGTAACTGTGTGAACGGTTTTATCTTCTTTTAAAAATGTGAAAATATGCATAATGAAATAGCTGTTGTGTCACTGCAGTTTAGTTTAGTGACGAGAAAGTAACTTTCAGTTTAAAGCTGAACGTCTAGTTTCTGTTCATCCTGCTGTCGTCTGTAAAACTGTAGTTTGTAGTTTCTGCAGTGACGGATTGTAAATGAGTTGACAAATGACCGATGAAACTGGACAACGTTAACGGGATGAACAGAAGGGAGCCGATCACACAGTTGAGCTTTAACAGCTCTGTTCCACCAGGACAGTTAATGAAGGCATCGATAGAAATGAGTAGAAACACTGTGATGATGCTGCTGTGAAGCTGAAGGTGTTCAATCTGTATTGATTTCAGGCTCCTGGGAGATCTGGCGGCGAGGTAACCTTTCACGCTCTGTCACGACACTGAGATCATCGATGAACACACTGATACAAACCTGATACACACTGAGATTTACAGAGGTTCCCTGAACGTCTCACTGATAGTTGTTGGTGATGTGATGAGCTGTTGTTCATCTAATCGTTTCATTTCCAGCGACGTCTCCGTTGAGCTGCCGTTCACGTTGATGCACCCGAAGCCGTTAGAAGAATCCATCTACAGAGACGGTGAGTCATCAACTCTCAATCTTCACTTTACACATGACATCATTTTTAATTTAAATTAAAATCAAGGTACTTGAAAGCTGCATCATATGCAGCATGCGGGAGGCTGTACATTAATATTTGATGTTCAGTATAATAATATTACAGATATTAATGTCCTGCTGTACAGAGGACTACTTTCTACAGAGTAGTAGTAGTAGTAGTAGCAGTAGTATTTTATACAAAGAATTTTAAAAGCGTTAGATGGTTTTAAAGCATTTTATCGATATCCACTTCCTGTCTGGTGTTGGCGTCCAGTCCAGACTAACTTCTGTGCTGCTGCTGGCCATTTACTTTCTGTAAATCAGAGGCGTCCGACGACTCGCCGTCTCTGTAAACTCTCTAGAAACATTTAAACTGTTGATCTAAAATAAAGACAGATTCATCAACATGGATTATTTCTTCATTAAATGTTTCCAGAAACACGTCTCAGTGAACTGTTTTCACTCTGGGAAGCGAGGAGATTCCTCGCCATAAAACACGCCCCTGTAGACGTGTAGCTTTAGTCACAAAATAAAAGGCCGCTGACGAACATATTTAGTCGTAGTTTGAGTTGATGAGATGAACAAAGATCAGAAAGATTTAATGTACGATGACGTCTTCAGTGTTCGTCTCTCTGCAGCTCCAGATGAAGCTCCGATCGACACCAACCTCATCGAGTTCGACACAAAGTAAGAAACCGTCTCTCCTACTGTCTGTCTCTCTGTCTGTCTGTCTGTCTGTCTTCCTGTCTGTCTCTCTCTCTCTCCTCCTGTCTCTCTGTCTCTGTCTGTCTCTCTGTCTCTCTTCCTGTCTCTCTCTCTCTGTCTCTGTCTGTCTGTCTGTCTCTCTGTCTCTCTGTCTCTCTTCCTGTCTGTCTCTCTGTCTCTGTCTCTCCCTCCTCATCAGCTGCTGTCTGTCCTCTGTGATCTGATTGGCTGAGCTGTATACGGTGTATAGCTCTGACAGCAGAGAGATGTTTCCTCTCCGCCTGCTGAAGCATTAACTGTGATCCACTCGTCTCTGGAGTCTCGGCCTTAATGCTTCTTAATGCCCGCCGCTGTGTGACGAGGCTGCAGGAAATGGGCTGGAACCTGGAACCTGGAACCTGGAACCTGGAACCTGGAACCTCAACCTGCCGTCAGCTCAGAGTCCAGAGAGCTGACAGACAGCAGCTCTGCATCCTACAGCTCCTTATTCCAGCTCGTGCAACAGCTCGTGCAACAACAGCTCGTGCAAGAGCTCGTGCAACAGCTCGTGCAACACTGTAACATCATTTTACAGCTCGTGCAACACTGTAACATCATGTAACAGCTCGTGTAACAGCTTGTGTAACAGCTCGTGCAACAGCTCATGCAACAGCTCGTGCAACAGCTCATGCAACAGCTTGTGTAACACTGTAACATCGTGTAACAGCTCGTGCAACAGCTCGTGCAACAGCTCGTGCAACAGTTCATGTAACAGCTCTCGTAACACTGTAACATCATGTAACAGCTCGTGCAACAGCTCTTGCAACACTGTAACATCATGCAACAGCTCGTGCAACAGCTCTTGCAACACTGTAACGTTGTGTAACAGCTCATGCAACAGCTCGTGCAACAGCTCGTGCAACAGCTCTTGCAACACTGTAACATTGTGTAACAGCTCGTGCAACAGCTCGTGCAACAGCTCATGCAACAGCTCGTGCAACAGCTCATGCAACAGCTCGTGCAACAGCTCTTGCAACATTGTAACATCTTGTAACGACCGCAGCGACTCTAATCTGCACACGTTGATTCGTCACACTTATTTCACGGCTCTCTTGACTTCTACTCTAATCTGAATCTAATCTGAACTCTTTCTTGTTTTGTTTTAAATTATTATATTTAAATTAATTAATTAACCTCCCCCCCCCCCCCTCCCCCTCCACAGCGACGATGACATCATCTTCGAAGACTTCGCCCGCCAGCGGCTGATCGGTGGAGCGAAGGACGACAAGGACGAAGACGAGGAGCCGGTGGAGTCGCCCAAACTGGACGACAGATAAAGGCTGCGAGCGTCGTCGCCGCCACCGCTGCTGTTGTTGTTTCGCTGCTGTTTGTAGTGTGGAGCTGACGGAGGTCAACTGTAGGTCAAACCGCGGTCCGGACACCCTTTAAACACTCGGCGGTGCCGTGTTTGTGTTCTCGTTCATGTTCGTCCTCTCTGCGTCCTGCCGGGGTGTAAAAAGCTAGAAGTCGTGTTTTCAGACGGAGCAGCTCTCCACTCCTTCGCCGGCCGGCCGGAGACTCGACCCGGCGGCCGCGGCGTCGGAACGGCGGCTGGTAGCATGCCTCTAATGTCACTTTGTTCTACGTGTTTCCATTAGGGACCGAACAGGAGTAACGTTGTGTTGAGATTAGTTTCGATGTGTCGTATCAGAGGGTCTTCATGGAACAGTTCACCGCTCCACCGAGGTCTTTGTTGACGGTCTGCGAGTGGACCAAGTCGTCCTCCCGACCCGCCGAGAGGACCTGAAACCGTCAGAGAGATCCACCAATCAGCTGAGAGGAACTGGTGGCCCAGTTTGCATGAAATACTTTCTATGATTTATTAATATCATGAATAATCAACCTTCATAGAGGACGGCCCGGAGTTTAAAGGAGCATCTTCATCAGTATTTAGATCATCATCATCATCGTTCTTCCTTTAACTCAGCTGCTGCTTCAATTTCACTTCTACCAGAATCTCCCTTCAGAGAGACGAGCCTCAGTAGTCTGATCCCGATGAAACGTCTCCGATCATCAAACGCTTTTATTTGGACAAACTTCTCGTACGGCTGCTTAAAAATCATGTTTATATTTCTCAAAGTATCTGAAAGTAACATCAGACATTATTCACTCGTACGTCTGAAAACAACCTCCCACATTACTGAACGCACCACCAGCTGCTCTCATGAGCATCACAACGGGATGATAAATTAACTCCAAGTGAAATACTGAGTTTCTCTCTGCAGGCTGATTCTCGTAGAAATGCAGTCAAACCGCCGGCTGATGTTTCCGTTGATGAACAGATTATTAGGAGGAGATTAATACAGCGTCTAATTACTCAACTCGTATTTTACAGAACACATTTTTAATTTGAACATTGAGAGTCAAACAGAGTCAGTGTACAGTTCTTGTGTGATAGTGGAGAGAAAACATCTTTTATTTCTAACATGATTTGAATTGACTTTTATTTTGACAGGGCCAGGAGGAAACTGTATATTAGCCCACTGCGTCTTTAATAACAGGACGTTTGTGGAAACCTGTGTGTGTTTTGGCGAATCTAAAACGAGGCGTTTGAGACGATGGCGAGCTCAGGTGCTGGATTTTGAGGTAACGATACATCAGCCGATATTATTTAACACAAAATGATGTTTTTGATAAGAAACGTTTAAGAATTGTGGGACATTTTACACTGTAAAAAATCCACCTGTCAGCGCTCTCTGGTGGACTCGCTCTGTAACTACATGACGTATCTGACATCTCTGTAACTTCAGATGTATATGATCACATTAAATTGGATGACAGTATTTATCTTCAGATTTCTCGTCTGTTTCGTGTGTGAAAGACGGCGGCGCCGGAGGAGAAGTCCCACGTTCATCTACCGGCCGCTGTAGCAGAAACACGTTGTCATGTTTGTCCTTTTCCAGCAGGAGAAACCTTCAGCATCATTTTCTTCACTCGGACTTTAAAAATCCTAAAAAAGCCGTTTCGGATTTCTTTAGTCCGAACTCCGTAGATGATGGGGTTTACCGTCGCTGGGAACAGGATGTAGAGGATTCCCATGAGGGTGTTGACCTCCGTCGGTATGGGCTCGTTGAGGTTGTGAGAGAGAAACGAGACGCTCCCCACCAGATAGAAACACATCATGACGATTAGGTGAGTTCCACAAGTGTGAAACGCCTTCCAGCGGTCCTCGCCGGCCGCCGCCGCTCGCAACACGACGCTCAGGATCTTCATGTAGGAGAAGAAGATGAGCGGTATGTCCACGCCCACAAAGCAGACGATCACAGCGAGGCCCGCCGCGCTGTTTCTCTCCGTGCTGTCACACGCCAGGCTGACCAGCGCCATGTGGTCACAGTAGCAGTGCCGGATCGCGTTGGAGCCGCAGAACCGCAGCGAACCGGCCAAACCGACCAGCGTCGCCATGATGGAGCCGCTGCGGATCAGCGTGAAGAGAAGAAGCTTCACCAACACGGAGGAGTCCATGATTTTGGCGTAGCGCAGCGGCTGGCAGATGGCCACGTAGCGGTCCAGCGCCATCGCCAGCAGCAGCGTGGACTCCAGCGAGGACAGGAAGTGAGTGAAGAACATCTGAGTCAAGCAGCCGGCCAACGAGATCTCGTCCCAGTCGAAGAGGAAGCCGAGGAGCATGTTGGGGATGATGGCGGTGACCACGAGGACGTCGACGATGCAGAGCGTGCAGATGAGGAGGTACATCGGGCCGTGCAGACTCTCCACGCCACGGATCACGTACACCAGCAGAGAGTTTCCCAGCAGCACCGTCAGGTAGGAGGCGGAGAGCGGCAGCGCCAGCAGCTGGCGGTGTTTCTGCAGCGCAGGAAAACCTCTGAACACGAAGCTGCTGTGGGAGAAGTTCCTTCCGAGCGACGCCTCCAACATGGCGCCGGCTTCACCTGAGCGGAGAGCGTTGAGACGGTCAAACACCGACATCGACATAAGGTGAAAATGTCTGTGATGATGCCACAAAAATCAACACGAGTGTCATGCTACATTTATCATTCATCAACCTGATCTCATGTGAGGCGTATGAGTCGCACCACATTTTAGGCTTTTCTCGTCTCATTTAACGTCACATAGTTACCGTGAAATGGTCGCAGTTATGTTTAGGCAACAAAACCCCTTAGTTACGTTTAGGAAAAATATCCTGGTTGGGCTTAAAATAAGTACGTAAACGAAGCAAAGTAAGTAGGTAAACTGAGCAAGATAAGTAGGTAAACTAAACAAAATAACTACATAAACTAAGCAAAATAAGTACGTAAAATAAGCAAAATAAGTATGCAAACTAAACAAAATAAGTATGCAAACTAAACAAAATAAGTATGCAAACTAAACAAAATAAGTATGTCGTAATAAAGTCAAATACGTTTGTAAACTAAGCAAAATAAGTACCTAAACTAAGCAAGATAAATACCTAAACTAGGCAAGATAAGTACGTAAACTAAGCAAGATAAGTACGTAAACTAAGCAAAATAAGTATGTAAACTAAGCAAGATAAGTATGTAAACTAAGCAAGATAAGTAGGTAAACTAAACAAAATAACTACGTAAACTAAGCAAAATAAGTATGTAAACTAAGCAAAATAAGTATGTAAACTAAGCAAGATAAGTACGTAAGCTAAGCAAGATAAGTAGGTAAACTAAGCAAGATAAGTACCTAAACTAAGCAAAAAACTACGTAAACTAAGCAAAATAAGTATGTCGTAATTAAGACAAATACGTTTGTAAAGTAAGCAAAATAAGTACGTAAACTAAGCAAAATAAGTACGTAAACTCAGCAAATACACTTATAAAACGGGAAAAATTTGAAATAAATATCTGATAATAAACAGTAGTGGAAGACAGTAAAAGTAGTAGTACCACAGCGTAAAATCTTTTACGTACATAAGTATTAGCATCAAAATGTACTCATAGTATCACAGGTTTGTAAAATCTTAATCTGCAGAGTAACCAGTTACTGTAAAACGTAGAATATTTCTCTCTGAAATGAAGTGCAGTAGAAGTATAACGTAGAACAAAAAGATTGAGTACAGTAGAAGTAAATGATTTAATCTCTATATTATATATTACTTTGCTGTACAGAATATTACAGACAATGAAAACCTGATTTGTCACATTTCGTTAACTTCATAATTAAATCCTTAACTCAGAGAAACCAAACAAAAGATAATTATAATTATGAGCAAACTATTCAACAACAAACAGTATTAAAGTAGTAAACATGAGAACATTAATGAGCCACTTAGAGATCATGTCTGATAATTAAATTTTAAATCTGAGTACTTTAATAATATACTACTATATACCAAATAAAGTACTCCTAAATTCAGATACGGATTATCATTAATAACAGTTTTTATCAGACAATAACAAAACAATCAATTAATAATTGAACTTTCCTACCTGCTGAGGTTCATCATCGGGTCGCCAGGAAGAACTCTGTCCCGTCTCGCGTCATCTTATAGCCGAAGTCCAAACGTCCCACGGGAAGACTGATCCCAAACGCAGCAGCACTCTGATTGGCTAAAACCAGTTTGAACTAATTAAAACGTCCCTGAGCCAATTAGAGTAGATTCTCCAGAGATTAATTATGTTCCCCGTATTTCAAATCGGGGGTTAAAGGCGGAAAAGTTTCTTTGGATATTTTTTATGTTCACATCTTTTAATGAGAATCTTTTTTCGCATTATTACTTCCTATCAAATTCTGTTTTCTAGAGATGAAACGATTTATTAATTAATAATAGATTTATCAACTGATGGTCGGACTAAACAAAATGTTTTATGACGTCAATTTGGTAAATTATGATGGACAAGATTTCGTTGTTTTGTGATATTTTAAAACCCGAAGCATTAATCAATTAATCAAGATTAATCGAAACTACGGACGTCAAAGTTAACATGATAACGCAAATTCTTTTTAACGCCACTAATTTCTTTAATGCAACTTGTGATTTTCAGGTTGTAGCTCAGTTTTAAAGCTAGAGTGAAGATACTGGTATCATAATAAAGTAGAGAACCTGATGAATCCATCGGTACCAACCAGGTCAGACTAGCTGGTCATGAAGGAGGTTAAATAACGCTCCGAACTTGCGCTAAATTTTGTTTGTTTGTTGTCTAAGCGTTCAAGCCCAACCATGACGTTTTCCCTTACCCTAACTAAGGGGTTTTCTTGCCTGAACTTAACTGTAGACGTGGTGTACTCATGACATACAGAATGTACGTGTAATGTCGTGGTATTTATATTAGGGCTGTTAAAGTTAACGCGATAATAACGCGTTAACGCAAATTCATTTTAACGCCACTAATTTCTTTAACGCAACTTGTGATTTTTAGGTTTTAGCGGTTCAGTTTTAAAGCTAGAGTGAAGATACTGGTATCATAGTAAACTATAAAACCTGATGAATCCATCGGTACCGACCAGGTCAGACTAGCTTGTTGAGAAGGAGGTTAAATAACGCTGTTGATAAGGGTATTAAATACTTCACAAATATAAAAAATGTTTGATTAATTTGCGATTAATCGCGATTAAATATTTGAATCGATTGAAAGAAACCAATGACTATTTGCAGCCGTACTGTTCTCTTTTTAAAACAACATCTCACGTCCTGTTACTACCCAAGCGTCAAAATCAACAAAATGACAGAATAAAATCAACATTTATCTCATTAAAACTGAAAAACTTACATAATTTCTACTTAACGACGGATATTTTTCTCGTCGTTATTGCTCATTGTTAAAACTCAGTGATGATGATATGGTGTTTTATTAGCTATTATTATTGTTCTGTTTCAGCTTCATGTCGTGGCAGTAGCAGTATTTCATACTGAAGCACATCATGAAATCAAACAAATATCACAGTCTGATATCATCTCTCTACAATATTGAAACAGTAAATCAGAGGAAGGAACATGTTTCCTCTGAGGTTTAAACTGTAAAATCTAATTAGTCTGCGGCGGCGCGTCCCTTCAGGATTCTCAGCCGGCAGCTTGTTGCCGATTGGCCCCCGAGGTCAAAACAGCAGAGTTTAGTTTCCTCTGAGAAGGACGCTGGGATTAATTATCTGCTCTGCTTAATGAGTCTTTTCAGTCAGACTGCCGGGACTCAGAGCTGCAATTAGATTTTTAATAAATGAAAACATCAGACGACTCAACTGAAACATCACAGACGACAGAAACTATGGTGTCTTTTAGAAACTTTAAAACAGAAAAAGCTAACTGCTAAGCTGTTGTTTTGTTTATGAGGACTTCTGTGATCCATTGCTCCTGATTCGACTTATCAGGTGGTAGATGTGGGTCAGTAGGGGCCTACTACACCTACTAAGATGGAAAAATGAAAGTGAAACTTAAAAGACACACGATCTAGGTAACAAAACTACAACTTCTTTGTGTTTAGGCAACAAAACGACAACTTCTTTAGGTTTAGGCAACAAAACGACAACTTCTTTAGGTTTAGGCAACAAAACGACAACTTCTTTAGTTGTAGGCAACAAAACGACAACTTCTTTAGTTAAAGGCAACAAAACGACAATTTCTTTAATTGTAGGCAACAAAACTACAACTTCTTTGTGTTTACGCAACAAAACGAAAACTTCTTTAGGTTTAGGCAACAAAACGACAACTTCTTTAGGTTTAGGCAACAAAACGACAACTTCTTTAGTTGTAGGCAACAAAACGACAACTTCTTTAATTGTAGGCAACAAAACTACAACTTCTTTAGTTATAGACAACAAAACGACAACTTCTTTAATTGTAGGCAACAAAACGACAACTTCTTTAGTTATAGGCAACAAAACGACAACTTCTTTAATTGTAGGCAACAAAAGTACAACTTATTTGTGTTTAGGCAACAAAACTACAACTTCTTTGTGTTTAGGCAACAAAACGACAACTTCTTTAGGTTTAGGCAACAAAACGACAACTTCTTTAGTTGTAGGCAACAAAACTACATTTTTTTTAGTTGTAGGCAATAAAACTACAACTTCTTTAGGTTTAGGCAACAAAACTACAACTTCTTTAGGTTCAGGCAACAAAACTACAACTTCTTTAGGTTCAGGCAACAAAACGACAACTTCTTTAGTTATAGGCAACAAAACGACAACTTCATTAATTGTAGGCAACAAAATTACAACTTCTTTAGTTATAGGCAACAAAACGACAACTTCTTTAATTGTAGGCAACAAAACGACAACTTCTTTAGGTTTAGGCAACAAAACGACAACTTCTTTAGGTTTAGGAAACAAAATGACAACTTCTTTAGTTGTAGGCAACAAAACTACAATTTTTTTAGTTGTAGGCAATAAAACTACAACTTCTTTAGGTTTAGGCAACAAAACTACAACTTCTTTAGGTTCAGGCAACAAAACTACAACTTCTTTAGGTTCAGGCAACAAAACGACAACTTCTTTAGTTATAGGCAACAAAACGACAACTTCTTTAATTGTAGGCAACAAAACTACAACTTCTTTAGTTATAGGCAACAAAACTACAACTTCTTTGTGTTTAGGCAACAAAACGACAACTTCTTTAGGTTTAGGGAACAACACTACAACTTCTTTGTGTTTAGGCAACAAAACGACAACTTCTTTAGGTTTAGGCAACAAAACGACAACTTCTTTAGGTTTAGGCAACAAAATGACAACTTCTTTTGTTGTAGGCAACAAAACTACGACTTCTTTAGTTGTAGGCAATAAAACGACAACTTCTTTAATTATAGGCAACAAAACAATAACTTCTTTAATTTTAGCCAACAAAACTACAACTTCTTTGTGTTTAGGCAACGAAACGACAACTTCTTTAGGTTTAGGCAACAAAACTACAACTTCTTTAGTTGTAGGCAATAAAACGACAACTTCTTTAGTTATAGGCAACAAAACGATAACTTCTTTAATTGTAGCCAACAAAACTACAACTTCTTTGTGTTTAGGCAACAAAACGACAACTTCTTTAGGTTTAGGCAACAAAACGACAACTTCTTTAGGTTTAGGCAACAAAACGACAACTTCTTTAGTTGTAGGCAACAAAACGACAACTTCTTTAGTTATAGGCAACAAAACGACAATTTCTTTAATTGTAGGCAACAAAACGACAACTTCTTTAGGTTTAGGCAACAAAACGACAACTTCTTTAGGTTTAGGCAACAAAATGACAACTTCTTTAGTTATAGGCAACAAAACGACAACTTCTTTAGTGATAGGCAAAAAAACGACAACTTCTTTAATTGTAGGCAACAAAACTACAACTTCTTTGTGTTTAGGCAACAAAACGATAACTTCTTTAGTTGTAGGCAACAAAACTACAACTTGTTTAGGTTTAGGCAACAAAACGACAACTTCTTTAGTTGTAGGCAACAAAACTACAACTTCTTTAGTTGTAGGCAATAAAACGACAACTTCTTTAATTATAGGCAACAAAACAATAACTTCTTTAATTGTAGCCAACAAAACTACAACTTCTTTGTGTTTAGGCAACGAAACGACAACTTCTTTAGGTTTATGCAACAAAACGACAACTTCTTTAGTTGTAGGCAACAAAACGACAACTTCTTTAGGTTTAGGCAACAAAATGACAACTTCTTTAGTTGTAGGCAACAAAACTACAACTTTTTTAGTTGTAGGCAATGAAACTACAACTTCTTTCGGTTTAGGCAACAAAACTACAATTTCTTTAGTTGTAGGCAATAAAACTACAACTTCTTTAGTTGTAGGCAATAAAACTACAACTTCTTTAGGTTTAGGCAACAAAAGTACAACTTCTTTAGTTGTAGGCAATAAAACTACAACTTCTTTAGGTTTAGGCAACAAAACTACAGCTTCTTTAGGTTTAGGCAATACAACTACAGCTTCTTTAGGTTTAGGCAACAAAACTACAACTTCTTTAGGTTTAGGCACAAAACTACAACTTCTTTAGTTGTAGGCAACAAAACTACAACTTCTTTAGGTTTAGGCAACAAAACTACAACTCCTTTTCAATTTAAAAAGGTTTTTTCGAGGAACCCCTGCAGGAGAGTTCCTCGATAAACCCCTCAGAAAGGTTCTTCAAGGAACTTTTATTGACGATGCACAATTGTTTTCTCAGACATTTTATTTAACCAAAATATAGTGAGTGATAACACATACAATTCACTGAAACACTTGCTGTCACAAGTTGTATTGTCAAAACCATCAAATACAAGCTTAAATCCGTGGGTAGCCAAGTTAATAAATAATGGTTGATTCCACTAACGTTAGTCGACTAACTACACTACTAATGACTAATGTAAGAGTGACATTTACCCACCTGAAACAGTACTGTTAGTATGATCGCCAACGTTATTTATGTTATGTTAGTGTCAACTAACCTAACGTTAAATATCTTTAAAAAGTTAGCTAACGTTCGTTACTTAGCTAGCTGGCCGAGGTAATGTTAGTGATTTTATTCAAATATAGCTAGCTTCAAGCTACTGATATAAGGCTACAACATTAATTGTAGGCTACAACTTCATCAAGATTTCCTCCACAGTTCTTCAATTAAACTTACCGTGTTCAATGTAACTTAACGTTACGTTAAGCTAACGTTAGCTAGTTCAGTAACGTTACGGTTACGAGTGCCTTGGTTGGTGTAACGTTTGGGTTGCAACGAATGCACAAACTCTTAACTCGCCAACACTCCAAAGGTTCCTCCAGGAACCCAACCAGCAAGCAGGGTTCCTTGAACATCCCCAGAGTTCCTTGAGGCTCTCCTAATTCTAAGAGTGTAGTTTCTTATGAGTAATTCACAGCTCGGACAAAGCGACTGCACGTCAGAGTCTTCAGGATGTGCTGTCGTATCTCGGCGGTTCTGATGCCGTAGATGATCGGGTTGAAACAGCTCGGAAAGAACAGGTACATGATGCTGAAGAAAACCCGCCCGGCGGCAGGAAGTCCGTTTCTGATCCGATACGACAGGAAAGCTGTGAGTATGATGGTCAAGCTGACAATCATGACCACAATGTGGGTCACGCAGGTGTGAAGCGCTTTGACACCCGACTTGCCGGAACTCAGCACAGAGCTGAATATGACCACGTAGGAGGCGGCGATGAAGATGAAGTCGGCTACAGGGATGAGGAACACCGAGGTCAAACCCACCAGACTGTTGACGGCGGTGCTTCCACAGGCCAGCTGCACTAACGCCATGTGCTCACAGAAACAGTGGTTCATCACGTTTCTGAAGCAGAAGGACAAAGATCCAGCCAGACTCACCACCAGCGAGACCATGAACACATTTCTGATCAGAACTGGAACTATGAACTTGAGGAATCTGGGTAAAGCCATGCGTTCTTGGTAGTATAGAGGCGTGCAGATGGCGAAGTAGCGGTCCAGCGCCATCCACACCAGCAACGTGGACTGAAAAGCTCCTAACAAGTGAACAAAATACATCTGAACCAGGCAGCCGCTCAGAGAGATCCCCCTCCAGTCCAACAGGAAGCTCAGCAGCATGTGGGGGACGAAGAACAGCGGGAGGCTCAGGTCCACGAACGCCATGCCGGCGATGAGGACGCACATCGGAGAGTGGAGGCTTCTCTCTGACACGACGACGTACAGCAGCAGGGAGTTGGCCGACAGCGACACCACGAACATGATGAAGAACGGGATGAAGAGGACGGGCCTCAGAGCTCCCAGCTCACTGAAGCCGTCGAGGACGAAGTGTTTGTGCGAGGAGACGTTCTCCATCCTCCCCTCCTCAGAAAACCTCCTAGTTCAGGGCTTCAGGTGGATCAGCCTGAAAACAGAGACGAAGATTTGAAAAGTTAATTCACTTCTCCACAGCTGCCAACTTTGTTTCTGCAAGGTGCGTTCTAGTCGCACACAACCACGTTAGAAATGATTGTGCTACACGCGGGAATCCATGCAGATACAATCCAGATAATCCAGATATTAACAAAAGAGCAGCCCGCCGATTTATTAACAAGGATGAACAACTAAACCCAAGTTATTTATGAACTAGACTATGGATCAGTGAAGCAATACATCGCCTTGCTTACAGCAACGCAATATATTGAATCGTAACCCCCGGTATCATGATACGTATCATATCACCAGATTCTTGCCAATAGACCCTTTTAGTGATGAAATCATGATGAGGTCATGATGAGGTCCCGGTGTTAGCTGGAGGCTAACTAACACTAGCAGTGGGCTAAAGCTACACATCTAAAATGTCATCTTGCTGTGTTGTTGGTGCCAGAATCCAGATATCACAAACATTTGAGATGACAAACTGTGATTGGAGGCTCTAGAGAGCTACAATATGAGAGAAACGTTTCAGAGATGGAGAGTAAATGTTGATCATATTTAGCCTTCTGCTAACAGCAGCCGTGAGCCGTTGGCTGCTGTTAGCAGAAGGCTAAACTATTAGCAACCCTTTCTCTCCGTCTCTGAAACGCTTCTCCGATATTGTCCGACTCTCTTTTTGACTGACTTTACTGAAGGATAGTTAACTATAGACATCCAAAGATTTATACGCCCTCAGTTTTTCTTTCTCCTCTACCACTGGTGATCCTGGAGAGTAAGTGACAGCACATATTGAGAGAAACTAGTATTTTCTTCAGCCATTGTTAAAAAAACGAGACAACAATACTTGCTAGCCAGCGTTAACTAACGTGTTCAGAGAGTTATTCTGCCTCCACTTAACGCTCATCACAACAACTCTGACTATCACAATGATGTTACTGATATCTGAAAAAAGAATTCTGACTAGTCACGATATAATTGTAGATATCTCTAATGTTAATTCAGGATAGTGAAGCTTAGCTATTAAATGTTAAAAAAGATAAAAATGCTCTTTTTATCTCTCCGTATCCTTTTTTTAATAGTAAAGTGAAACGTACTTAATATTTACGTAATGCTTCTCATTTATCTCGCTTCATATCGGACGATTCTTCCGGATTACGTTAAATGTTTTTTACAGCCAAAGCCAACATTTCAACAATTCACACTTTTTCTACAAGATGTGCGCACAGCAGCTATTAAAGAGGAACTACACGGACATTTTCTAAATTCATCCATGTTCTTCCTACGGTCTAAAAAAATATTAGTACACATGAACAACTCTCCAACTATCCAAAAACTACAGCACTAAAACTCCAACTGGTGATGTCATAGGGTATAAAGTGATGTCATAGGGTATAAAGTGATGTCGTAGGGTATAAAGTGATGTCATAGGGTATAAAGTGATTTCATAGGGTATAAAGTGATTTCATAGGGTATAAAGTGATTTCATAGGGTATAAAGTGATTTCATAGGGTATAAAGGGATGTCATAGGGTATAAAGTGATGTCATAGGGTATAAAGTGATGTCGTAGGGTATAAAGTGATGTCATAGGGTATAAAGTGATTTCATAGGGTATAAAGTGATTTCATAGGGTATAAAGGGATGTCATAGGGTATAAAGTGATGTCGTAGGGTATAAAGTGATGTCGTAGGGTATAAAGTGATGTCGAAGGGTATAAAGTGATGTCGTAGGGTATAAAGGGTATAAAGTGATGTCGTAGGGTATAAAGTGATGTCGTAGGGTATAAAGTGATGTCGTAGGGTATAAAGTGATGTCGTAGGATATAAAGTGATGTCATAGGGTATAAAGTGATGTCATAGGGTATAAAGTGATGTCATAGGGTATAAAGTGATGTCGTAGGGTATAAAGTGATGTCATAGGGTATAAAGTGATGTCGTAGGGTATAAAGTGATGTCATAGGGTATAAAGTGATGTCGTAGGGTATAAAGTGATGTCATAGGGTATAAAGTGATGTCGTAGGGTATAAAGTGATGTCATAGGGTATAAAGTGATGTCGTAGGGTATACAGTGATGTCATAGGGTATAAAGTGATGTCATAGGGTATAAAGTGATGTCATAGGGTATAAAGTGATGTCGTAGGGTATAAAGTGATGTCATAGGGTATAAAGTGATGTCATAGGGTATAAAGTGATGTCGTAGGGTATAAAGTGATGTCATAGGGTATAAAGTGATGTCATAGGGTATAAAGTGATTTCATAGGGTATAAAGTGATTTCATAGGGTATAAAGTGATGTCATAGGGTATAAAGTGATGTCATAGGGTATAAAGTGATGTCATAGGGTATAAAGTGATGTCATAGGGTATAAAGTGATGTCATAGGGTATAAAGTGATGTCATAGGGTATACAGTGGGGGGTTCTCAGAGGGTTAAACGGTACAAACGTAGGAAGATGGCGAGTACGACTCACCATCTTTTAATTGGTTACGTCTCCAGTCTAGATTCAGTGTGAACAGAGAGTTTATCAGGCTATAAGTAAATAAAAATACCACAAATCTATCTTCTTATCTTGTTGTTATTCTGTCAATAATAAGGTCGATCGGTCAATAAATTATTAGTTCTGTTATTATAAAAAATATAGATGAATTTCTAGGTGCCCCTGTGGGGAAACTTGCTATTATCTGCTATTTTAAACATTTAACAAAACTTTAAGGTAACACTTCATCTTACAGGTCGGCAACTTCCATAGTAATTAGGTGATAATTAGTAATTAACCTGTTTGGAATTACTGCCAAATTACCCCAATATTTACCTCAACATTCATCAAACATTACTTTATTATAAACATGATTTAATAATTATATTCCAGTTAATAATTTATTTAACACATTTCCAGTAGAAGAATACAAAGTGAACTGATCTGCTTTATTTCCATGTCTGCTGATTAATAGATGATAATCAATGAATCATGACATCAGCTACCAGGTTAGGATATTTCAGAATATAATTATTAAATGATGTTTATAATAAAGTAATGTTTGATAAATGTTGAGGTAAATATCGGGATAATCTGGCAGTAATTCTAAAGAAATCTCAAACAGGTTACTTTCTAATTATCACCTAATAACCATGTTGACCTGCAAAATGAAGTGTTACCATAATGTTTATAATAAAGTATCTAAATAATATAATAAGGCAGTAGAATGGAGGCCTAATTACAATCTATTAAACTGGTAGAATTATATAAAATATATTAACAGCTAATCATCAACTGCTTATTGGGAAATAAAATATAATTCTACAATTATTTGGATGTAATTTCCAAGAGTTTTCAAAGAAGTTAGAAACTAATTATCATTATTATCTACTCACCAGTTAACAGTTTGTAATCATGTTTATCAATTAACTTTGAATTACTTTCCTGGTAATGTATTAAAGAAACTACCAGATATTTATTACCTGCTTTGGGAAATAGTGGAATATAATTATTAAATCATGTTTATAATAAAGTAATTTTAGATAAATCTTGAGGTAAATATCGGGGTAATCTGGCAGTAATTCTAAAAGAATCTCAAACAGGTTACTTCCTAATTATCACCTGATTACCGTGAGATGTGCCGACCTGGAAGATGAAGTGTTTCTGGACTTTGTTTGACTCAGATTACAGGAGTAAAAAAAAAGAAAAACGTGAAGTGAAAACTATGATCAACAGGTGACTTTAGAGGAGGTCTATAGCAGAAATACAACACTAACATCTAACAGTGCGTATATATCTGCATCATGGAAACCAAATAATCTGTCAGCACAATGAATTATTACAGCAGAGAAACAGAAACACTTCATCTTCCAGGTCGACACATCTCATGGTAATCAGCTGATAATTAGGAAGAAACCTGTTTGAGATTTCTTTAGAATTACTGCCAGATTACCCCGATATTTACCTCAAGATTTATCTAAAATTACTTTATTATAAACATGATTTAATAATTATATTCCACTATTCCCCAAAGCAGGTAATAAATATCTGGTAGTTTCTTTAATACATTACCAGGAAAGTAATTCAAAGTTAATTGATAAACATGATTACAAACTGTTAACTGGTGAGTAGATAATAATGATAATTAGTTTATAACTTCTTTGCACTTCCCAATAAGCAGTTGATAATTAGCTGTTAATATATTTTATATAATTCTACCAGTTTAATAGGTTGTAATTAGGCCTCCATTCTACTGCTTTATTATATTATTTAGATACTTTATTATAAACATTATGGTAACACTACTTTTTGCAGGTCAACATGGTAATTAGGTGATAATTAGGAAGAAACCTGTTTGAGATTTCTTTAGAATTACTGCTAAATTACCCCAATATTTACCTTTAATATGTATCTAAAATAACTTTATTATAAACATGATGTAATACTTATATGCTGAAATATCATCTAATAGTTCAAATAGAGTCCTGAGGCTGAGGAGCAGCTGCTCTTCATCAGAGGAGGAAAACCAGAACTAAGAAACTAAGACATATCAAATACGTTATTTGCTAATTATCATCTATTAATCAGCAGACATGGAGATAAAGCAGATCAATTCGCTTTGTATTCTTCTCCTGGAAATGTGTTAAATAAATTATTAACTGGAATATAATTATTAAATCATGTTTATAATATAATAATGTTTGAAATTTCTTTAGAATTACTGCCAAATTACCCCAATATTTAACATTTATCAAACAGGTTACTTGTTAATTATCACCTAATTACCATGTAAATGCAGCGAGCGGTAAGATGAAGTGTAGAAAGCTCACAGAGAGCAGCTCACCTCTCCTCGGGCTTCACATCCAAGACTAAACTGAAATCAAACAACAGTTAATGGAGACAATAATAATAATAATAATAATAATAATAAATAATAATTCAACTTGTTCCTTTGTTTTAAAAGTTTCCAGAGATGTAATAAAAATAAAAGAGACCAGAGAAAACACACCCACAGGAAGAAATATATATGATGTTATTTTAGAGAAAGTCTGAACCGAGCTGAACTGACTGCCTGATCTGAGCAGCTGCTGAAAGTTATCACAGTTATTATAAATCAGCAGCTTATTACTTGTTCTTGTTGTCTCAGGTTGACGATGTCAGCTGCTGACTCTCCTCCGTCCATCCCTTCATCCAGCTTCATCCCCGCTGGACGCTGACTCAGCACTTTAATACCCTCCGTCTGACGCTGACTCAGCACTTTAATACCCTCCGTCTGACGCTGCCATTAGCTGCAGAGAAAAAGTTCAACACCTCGTCATGCTGTCGGAGCAACGGGGGGGAAATCCCAGCGGAGCATCATCATCATCATCATCATCATCATCATCATCATCAGCATCAGCATCATCATCATCATCATCATCATCAGCATCATCATCACCATCATCATCAGCATCAGCATCATCATCATCATCATCATCATCATCATCATCATCATCATCATCATCATCAGCATCATCATCAGCATCATCAGCATTATCATCAGCATCATCATCAGCATCATCATCAGCATCATCATCATCATCATCATCATCATCAGCATCATCATCATCATCATCAGCATCATCATCATCAGCATCATCATCATCAGCATCAGCATCATCATCATCATCATCATCATCATCAGCATCATCATCATCATCATCATCAGCATCATCATCATCATCATTATCATCATCATCATCATCATCATCATCATCAGCATCATCATCATCATCATCATCATCATCATCATCAGTATCAGCATCATCATCATCATCAGTATCATCATCATCATCAGCAGCATCAGCAGCAGCATCATCATCATCAGCATCATCATCATCATCAGCAGCATCAGCAGCAGCATCATCATCATCAGCATCATCATCATCATCATCATCAGCATCAAATCAAATCAAATCAAATCAAATCATTTGATTTGATCATCATCATCATCATCATCATCATCAGCATCATCATCAGCATCATCATCATCAGCATCATCATCACAGACAAAGTAGGAACATCTTCTGTTTTTAATCCACTTCTTAAAACCAGAGATAAAAAATGTGTTTCATGATCACTCTGACCATCTGGAGCCAGCAGGTCTGTGGTGCACCGGGGCCCCCCCCCCCCCCCCCTCACCCCCCCCCCCCCCTAACCAAAAACAAGTTTATTCAACTCTGCTACTAGTATACTTCCTAATAAGTATGAGTATAAGTAAGTATACTTTTAGTATAAAAACTTAGTAGTTTACTGAGTTACTTTAAAGTGCACTTTCATAAACTATATAGTGGGCTACATGTATATACAAGTGTACTTGCAGTAAAAAAAACTATTAAACTAGTAGTCGTACTATTGTATGTCGAAACATTTCATTAAAATAGTCATATTATAGTATGTCGAAAAATTTCAGGAAAAAAAAGTCATAGTATAGTATGTCGAAAAATTTCATATAAAATGTCATAGTATAGTATGTCGAAAAGTTTGAAGAAAAAAAGTCAAAGTACAGTATGTCGAAAATGTTATGAAAAAAGTCAAAGTATAGTATGTTTAAAATTTTATGGAAAAAAGTCAAAGTATAGTATGTTGAAAATTTTATGAAAAAAAATTCAAAATATAGTATGTCGAAAATTTTATGAAAAAAGTCAAAGTATAGTATGTCGAAAATTTTATGAAAAAAAGTCATAGTATAGTATGTCGATAATTTTATGAAAAAGTCATAGTATAGTATGTTGAAATTTTTTTAAAAAAAGTCATAGTATAGTATGTCGAAAATGTTATGAAAAAAGTCAAAGTATAGTATGTCGAAAATTTTATGAAAAAAGTCAAAGTATAGTGTGTCGAAAATTTTATGAAAAAGTCATAGTATAGTATGTCGAAAATTTTATGAAAAAAGTCATAGTATAAGCATGTCGAAAGATTTCATGAAAAAAAGTCATAGTATTGTATGTCGAAAATTTTATGAAAAAAGTCATAGTATAGTATGTCGAAAATGTTATGAAAAAAGTCAAAGTAGAGTATGTCGAAAATGTTATGAAAAAAGTCAAAGTATAGTATGTCGAAAAGTTTGAAAAAAAAAATCATAGTATAGTATGTCGAAAATTTTATGAAAAAGTCATAGTATAGTTTGTCGAAACATTTCATGAAAAAAAGTCATAGTATAGTATGTCGAAAATTTTGAAGAAAAAAAGTCATAGTATAGTTTGTCGAAAATTTTGTGAAAAAAAGTAATAGTATAGTATGTCGAAAGATTTCAGGACAAAATGTCAATGTATAGTATGTCGAAAATTTTAAGGAAAAAAATCATAGTATAGTGTGTCGAAAGATTTCTTGAAAAAAAAGTCATAGTATAGTGTGTCGAAATATTTCTTGAAAAAAAAGTCATAGTATGTCGAAAGATTTCTTGAAAAAAGTCATAGTATAGTATGTCGAAAAATTTATGAAAAAACTCAAAGTATAGCATGTCGAAGGATTTCTTGAAAAAAAGTCATAGTATAGTATGTCGAAATTTAAAAAAAAAAAAGTCATAGTATAGTATGTCGAAAATGTTATGAAAAAAATCAAAGTATAGTATGTCGAAAATTTTATGAAAAAAGTCAAAGTATAGTGTGCCGAAAATTTTATGAAAAAAAGTCATAGTATAGTATGTCGAAAATTTTATGAAAAAGTCATAGTATAAGTATGTCGAAAAATTTCATGAAAAAAAGTCATAGTATAGTATGTCGAAAAGTTTGAAGAAAAAAAGTCATAGTATAGTGTGTCGAAAGATTTCTTGAAAAAAGTCATAGTATAGTATGTCGAAAAATTCATGAAAAAACTCAAAGTATAGCATGTCGAAGGATTTCTTGAAAAAAAGTCATAGTATAGTATGTCGAAATTTAAAAAAAAAAAAAAGTCATAGTATAGTATGTCGAAAATGTTATGAAAAAAATCAAAGTATAGTATGTCGAAAATTTTATGAAAAAAGTCAAAGTATAGTGTGCCGAAAATTTTATGAAAAAAAGTCATAGTATAGTATGTCGAAAATTTTATGAAAAAGTCATAGTATAAGTATGTCGAAAAATTTCATGAAAAAAAGTCATAGTATAGTATGTCGAAAAGTTTGAAGAAAAAAAGTCATAGTATAGTGTGTCGAAAGATTTCTTGAAAAAAGTCATAGTATAGTATGTCGAAAAATTCATGAAAAAACTCAAAGTATAGCATGTCGAAAGATTTCTTGAAAAAAAGTCATAGTATAGTGTGTCGAAAATTTTATGAAAAAAAGTCATAGTATAGTATGTCGAAATTTTTTTTAAAAAAGTCATAGTATAGTATGTCGAAAATGTTATGAAAAAAGTCAAAGTATAGTATGTCGAAAATGTTATGAAAAAAGTCAAAGTATAGTGTGTCGAAAATTTTATGAAAAAAAGTCATAGTATAGTATGTCGAAAATTTTATAAAAAAAGTCATACTATAGTATGTCGAAAATTTTAGGAAAGAAGTAAAAGTATAGTTTGTCGAAAATGTTATGAAAAAAGTCAAAGTATAGTATGTTGAAAATTTTATGAAAAAAGTGAAAGTATAGTATGTCGAAAATTTTATGAAAAAAAGTTGTGGTATAGTATGTCGAAAATTTAAAAAAAAAAAGTCATTTCAGCATGACTTTTTTCATGAAAATTTTCGAAAATTTTCGTAAAAAATTGTCATAGTATAGAATGTCGAAAATTTTATGAAAAAGTCATAGTATAAGTATGTCGAAAAATTTCATGAAAAAAAGTCATAGTATAGTATGTCGAAAAGTTTGAAGAAAAAAAGTCATAGTATAGTGTGTCGAAAGATTTCTTGAAAAAAGTCATAGTATAGTATGTCGAAAAATTCATGAAAAAACTCAAAGTATAGCATGTCGAAGGATTTCTTGAAAAAAAGTCATAGTATAGTATGTCGAAATTTAAAAAAAAAAAAGTCATAGTATAGTATGTCGAAAATGTTATGAAAAAAATCAAAGTATAGTATGTCGAAAATTTTATGAAAAAAGTCAAAGTATAGTGTGCCGAAAATTTTATGAAAAAAAGTCATAGTATAGTATGTCGAAAATTTTATGAAAAAGTCATAGTATAAGTATGTCGAAAAATTTCATGAAAAAAAGTCATAGTATAGTATGTCGAAAAGTTTGAAGAAAAAAAGTCATAGTATAGTGTGTCGAAAGATTTCTTGAAAAAAGTCATAGTATAGTATGTCGAAAAATTCATGAAAAAACTCAAAGTATAGCATGTCGAAAGATTTCTTGAAAAAAAGTCATAGTATAGTGTGTCGAAAATTTTATGAAAAAAAGTCATAGTATAGTATGTCGAAATTTTTTTTAAAAAAGTCATAGTATAGTATGTCGAAAATGTTATGAAAAAAGTCAAAGTATAGTATGTCGAAAATGTTATGAAAAAAGTCAAAGTATAGTGTGTCGAAAATTTTATGAAAAAAAGTCATAGTATAGTATGTCGAAAATTTTATAAAAAAAGTCATACTATAGTATGTCGAAAATTTTAGGAAAGAAGTAAAAGTATAGTTTGTCGAAAATGTTATGAAAAAAGTCAAAGTATAGTATGTTGAAAATTTTATGAAAAAAGTGAAAGTATAGTATGTCGAAAATTTTATGAAAAAAAGTTGTGGTATAGTATGTCGAAAATTTAAAAAAAAAAAGTCATTTCAGCATGACTTTTTTCATGAAAATTTTCGAAAATTTTCGTAAAAAATTGTCATAGTATAGAATGTCGAAAATTTTCATGAAAAAAGGCATAGTATAGTCTGTCGATTAATTTGGTGGAAAAAAAACTCAGTTTAAAATTTCGTCAATTTTCAAAAAAGTCATACTATAGCATGACTTTTTTAATGAAAATTTTCGAAAATATTCTTAAAAAATTGTCATAGTATAGAATGTCAAAAAATGTTCATGAAAAAAGGCATAGTATAGTCTGTCGATTAATCTGGTGGAAAAAAAACTCAGTTTAAAATTTCGTCAATTTTCAAAAAAGTCATAGTATAGTATGACTTTTCATGAAAATTGACGAAAATTTAAACTGAGTTTTTTTTCCACTAAATGAATCGACAGACTATACTATGCCTGTTTTCATGAAAATTTTCGACATTCTATACTATGACATTTTTTTACGAATATTTTCGACATGCTATAGTATGACTTTTTTCATGAAAATTTTCGGAATTTTAAACTGAGTTTTTTTTCCACCAAATTAATCGACAGACTATACTATGCCTGTTTTCATGAAAATGTTCGACATTCTATACTATGACATTGTTTTACGAATATTTTCGAAAATTTTCATGAAAAAAGACATGTCAAAAATATTCGTAAAAAATTGTCATAGTATAGAAAGTCGAAAATTTTAATGAGAAAAGGCATAGTATAGTCTCTCGATTAATTTGGTGGAAAAAAACGTGGTTTTAAATTTCGTCAATTTTCAAAAAATTCATAGTATAGTATGACTTTTCATGAAAATTGACGAAAATTTTAACTGAGTTTTTTTTACACCAAATTAATCAACAGACTACACTATGCCTTTTTTCATGAAAATTTTCGACATTCTATGCTATGACATTTTTTTACGAATATGTTCGACATGCTATAGTATGATTTTTTTCATGAAAATTTTCGAAATTTTAAACCACGTTTTTTTTCCACCAAATTAATCGACAGACTATACTATGCCTGTTTTCATGAAAAATTTCGACATTCTATACTATGACATTTTTTTACGAATATTTTCAAAAATTTTCATGAAAAAAGTCATGTCAAAAATATTCGTGAAAAAATGTCATAGTATAGAATGTCGAAAATTTTAATGAAAAAAGGCATAGTATAGTCTGTCGATTCATTTGGTGGAGAAAAAACTCAGTTTAAAATTTCGTCAATTTTCAAAAAAGTCATGCTATAGTATGACTTTTCATGAAAATTTTCGAAATTTTAAACCACTTTTTTTTTCCACCAAATTAATCGACAGACTATACTATGCCCGTTTTCATGAAAATTTTCGACATTCTATACTATAACATTTTTTTACGAATATCTTCGAAAATTTTCATGAAAAAAGTCATGTCAAAAATATTCGTAAAAAAATGTCATAGTATAGAATGTCGAAAATTTTGATGAGAAAAGGCATAGTATAGTCTGTCGATTATTTTGGTGGAAAAAAAACGTGGTTTAAAATTTCGTCAATTTTCAAAAAAGTCATAGTATAGTATGACTTCATGAAAATTGACGAAAATTTAAACTGAGTTTTTTTTCCACCAAATTAATCGACAGACTATACTATGCCTGTTTTCATGAACATTTTTGACATTCTATACTATGACATTTTTTTACGAATATTTTCGAAAATTTTCATGAAAAAAGTCATGTCAAAAATATTCGTAAAAAAATGTCATAGTATAGAATATCGAAAATTTTAATGAAAAAAGGCATAGTATAGTCTGTCGATTCATTTGGTGGGGAAAAAACTCAGTTTAAAATGTCGTCAATTTTCAAAAAAGTCATAGTATAGTATGACTTTTCATGAAAATTGACGAAAATTTAAACTGAGTTTTTTTTCCAGCAAATTAATCGACAGACTATACGATGCCTGTTTTCATGAAAATTTTCGACATTCTATACTATGACATTTTTTTACGAATATTTTCGACATGCTATAGTATGACTTTTTTCATGAAAATTTTCGAAATATTAAACTGAGTTTTTTTTCCACCAAATTAATCGACAGACTATACTATGCCTGTTTTCATGAAAATTTTTGACATTCTATACTATGACATTTTTTTACGAATATTTTCGAAAATTTTCATGAAAAAAGTCATGTCAAAAATATTTGTAAAAAAATGTCATAGTATAGAAAGTCGAAAATTTTAATGAGAAAAGGCATAGTATAGTCTCTCGATTAATTTGGTGGAAAAAAAACGTGGTTTTAAATTTCGTCAATTTTCAAAAAAGTCATAGTATAGTATGACTTTTCATGAAAATTGACGAAAATTTAAACTGAGTTTTTTTTACACCAAATTAATCAACAGACTACACTATGCCTTTTCTCATGAAAATTTTCGACATTCTATGCTATGACATTTTTTTACGAATATTTTCGACATGCTTTATTATGACTTTTCATGAAAATTTTCGAAATTTTAAACCACGTCTTTTTTCCACCAAATTAATCGACAGACTATACTATGCCTTTTTTCATGAAAATTTTCGACATTCTATGCTATGACATTTTTTTACGAATATTTTCGACATGCTATAGTATGACTTTTTTCATGAAAATTTTCGAAATTTTAAACCACGTTTTTTTTCCACCAAATTAATCGACAGACTATACTGTGCCTGTTTTCATGAAAATTTTCGACATTCTATACTATGACATTTTTTTACAAATATTTTCGAAAATTTTCATGAAAAAAGTCATGTCAAAAATATTCGTAAAAAAATGTCATAGTATAGAATGTCGAAAATTTTGATGAGAAAAGGCATAGTATAGTCTGTCGATTAATTTGGTGGAAAAAAAACGTGGTTTAAAATTTCGTCAATTTTCAAAAAAGTCATAGTATAGTATGACTTTTCATGAAAATTGACGAAAATTTAAACTGAGTTTTTTTTACACCAAATTAATCAACAGACTACACTATGCCTTTTTTCATGAAAATTTTCGACATTCTATGCTATGACACTTTTTTACGAATATTTTCGACATGCTATAGTATGACTTTTTTCATGAAAATTTTCGAAATTTTAAACTGAGTTTTTTTTCCACCAAATTAATCGACAGACTATACTATGCCTGTTTTCATGAAAATTTTCGACATTCTATACTATGACATTTTTTTACGAATATTTTCGAAAATTTTCATGAAAAAAGTCATGTCAAAAATATTCGTAAAAAAATGTCATAGTATAGAATGTCGAAAATTTTAATGAAAAAAGGCATAATATAGTCTGTCGATTCATTTGGTGGAGATAAAACTCAGTTTAAAATTTCGTCAATTTTCAAAAAAGTCATAGTATAGTATGACTTTTCATGAAAATTGACGAAAATTTAAACTGAGTTTTTTTTCCACCAAATTAATCGACAGACTATACTATGCCTGTTTTCATGAAAATTTTCGACATTCTATACTATGACATTTTTTTACGAATATTTTCGACATGCTATAGTATGACTTTTCATGAAAATTTTCGAAATTTTAAACCACGTTTTTTTTCCACCAAATTAATCGACAGACTATACTATGCCTGTTTTCATGAAAATTTTCGACATTCTATACTATAACATTTTTTTACGAATATTTTCGAAAGTTTTCATGAAAAAAGTCATGTCAAAAATATTCGTAAAAAAATGTCATAGTATAGAATGTCGAAAATTTTGATGAGAAAAGGCATAGTATAGTCTGTCGATTAATTTGGTGGAAAAAAAACGTGGTTTAAAATTTCGTCAATTTTCAAAAAAGTCATAGTATAGTATGACTTTTCATGAAAATTGACGAAAATTTAAACTGAGTTTTTTTTCCACCAAATTATTCGACAGACTATACTATGACTGTTTTCATGAAAATTTTCGACATTCTATACTATGACATTTTTTTACGAATATTTTCGAAAATTTTCATGAAAAAAGTCATGTCAAAAATATTCGTAAAAAAATGTCATAGTATAGAATGTCGAAAATTTTAATGAAAAAAGGCATAGTATAGTCTGTCGATTCATTTGGTGGAAAAAAAACTCAGTTTAAAATTTCGTCAATTTTCAAAAAAGTCATAGTATAGTATGACTTTTCATGAAAATTGACGAAAATTTAAACTGAGTTTTTTTTCCACCAAATTAATCGACAGACTATACTATGCCTTTTTTCATGAAAATTTTCGACATTCTATGCTATGACATTTTTTTACGAATATTTTCGACATGCTATAGTATGACTTTTCATGAAAATTTTCGAAATTTTAAACCACGTTTTTTTTCCACCAAATTAATCGACAGACTATACTATGCCTGTTTTCATGAAAATTTTCGACATTCTATACTATGACATTTTTTTACGAATATTTTCGAAAATTTTCATGAAAAAAGTCATGTCAAAAATATTCGTAAAAAAATGTCATAGTATAGAATGTCGAAAATTTTAATGAAAAAGGCATAGTATAGTCTGTCGATTCATTTGGTGGAGAAAAAACTCAGTTTAAAATTTCGACATTTTCATGAAAAAAGTCATAGTATAGTATGACTTTTCATGAAAATTGACGAAAATTTAAACTGAGTTTTTTTTCCACCAAATTAATCGACAGACTATACTATGCCTTTTTTCATGAAAATTTTCGACATTCTATGCTATGACATTTTTTTACGAATATTTTCGACATGCTATAGTATGACTTTTCATGAAAATTTTCGAAATTTTAAACCACGTTTTTTTTCCACCAAATTAATCGACAGACTATACTATGCCTGTTTTCATGAAAATTTTCGACATTCTATACTATAACATTTTTTTACGAATATTTTCGAAAGTTTTCATGAAAAAAGTCATGTCAAAAATATTCGTAAAAAAATGTCATAGTATAGAATGTCGAAAATTTTGATGAGAAAAGGCATAGTATAGTCTGTCGATTAATTTGGTGGAAAAAAAACGTGGTTTAAAATTTCGTCAATTTTCAAAAAAGTCATAGTATAGTATGACTTTTCATGAAAATTGACGAAAATTTAAACTGAGTTTTTTTTCCACCAAATTATTCGACAGACTATACTATGACTGTTTTCATGAAAATTTTCGACATTCTATACTATGACATTTTTTTACGAATATTTTCGAAAATTTTCATGAAAAAAGTCATGTCAAAAATATTCGTAAAAAAATGTCATAGTATAGAATGTCGAAAATTTTAATGAAAAAAGGCATAGTATAGTCTGTCGATTCATTTGGTGGAGAAAAAACTCAGTTTAAAATTTCGTCAATTTTCAAAAAAGTCATAGTATAGTATGACTTTTCATGAAAATTGACGAAAATTTAAACTGAGTTTTTTTTCCACCAAATTAATCAACAGACTATACTATGCCTGTTTTCATGAAAATTTTCGACATTCTATGCTATGACATTTTTTTACGAATATTTTCGACATGCTATAGTATGACTTTTCATGAAAATTTTCGAAATTTTAAACCACGTTTTTTTCCCACCAAATTAATCGACAGACTATACTATGCCTGTTTTCATGAAAATTTTCGACATTCTATACTATAACATTTTTTTACGAATATTTTCGAAAGTTTTCATGAAAAAAGTCATGTCAAAAATATTCGTAAAAAAATGTCATAGTATAGAATGTCGAAAATTTTGATGAGAAAAGGCATAGTATAGTCTGTCGATTAATTTGGTGGAAAAAAAACGTGGTTTAAAATTTCGTCAATTTTCAAAAAAGTCATAGTATAGTATGACTTTTCATGAAAATTGACGAAAATTTAAACTGAGTTTTTTTTCCACCAAATTATTCGACAGACTATACTATGACTGTTTTCATGAAAATTTTCGACATTCTATACTATGACATTTTTTTACGAATATTTTCGAAAATTTTCATGAAAAAAGTCATGTCAAAAATATTCGTAAAAAAATGTCATAGTATAGAATGTCGAAAATTTTAATGAAAAAAGGCATAGTATAGTCTGTCGATTCATTTGGTGGAAAAAAAACTCAGTTTAAAATTTCGTCAATTTTCAAAAAAGTCATAGTATAGTATGACTTTTTCATGAAAATTTTCGAAATTTTAAACTGAGTTTTTTTTCCACCAAATTAATCGACAGACTATACTATGCCTGTTTTCATGAAAATTTTCGACATTCTATACTATGACATTTTTTTACGAATATTTTCGAAATTTTCATGAAAAAAGTCATGTCAAAAATATTCGTAAAAAAATGTCATAGTATAGAATGTCGAAAATTTTAATGAAAAAAGGCATAGTATAGTCTGTCGATTCATTTGGTGGAAAAAAAACTCAGTTTAAAATTTCGTCAATTTTCAAAAAAGTCATAGTATAGTATGACTTTTCATGAAAATTGACGAAAATTTAAACTGAGTTTTTTTTCCACCAAATTAATCGACAGACTATACTATGCCTTTTTTCATGAAAATTTTCGACATTCTATACTATGACATTTTTTTAAAATTTTCGACAATTATAGAGATTTTCATGAAAATTTTCGAATTCTATCCAGTTTTTTTTCGAAATTATTCGAAAATTTATAAAGTTTTCAAAATTTGAAAAAAAATATAAATTTTCAAAATTTTCGAAAATTAAAAAGTTGTCAAAATATTTGTGAAAAATGTAAGATGATTGTCGAAAATTTTAATTTAAAAGAAGTATATTTCATAATTTTGAAAATATAAGTTTAAAATTTTCAATTTCAAAATTTAACTATAGTATGACTTTTTTCATGAAAATTTTCGAAAATATTGAATTTTTTTCAAATTTTAACTATACTATGCTTTTTCATGAAAATTTTCGAATTTATACTATACATTTTTTACGAAATTTTCGACAGACTATATATGATTTTTCAAAATTTTGAAATTTATACTAGTAAATTTTTAAAATATTCGAAATTTTATGATATTCAAAAAATTTTTAAAATTATATAGAATTTTAAAATTTTAAAATCATAAAAGTTGAAAATTTGAAAAAAAGTTTTAATTAATTTGTCGAAAATTATAAAATGCATGTATTTTCAATTCATATTAAAAAAAATTTTTTAAAATTTCAATTTTCAAAAAAGTCATATAAAATATTTTCATGAAAATTTTCGAAATTTATGAGATTTTTTCACAATTTTATGAAATTTATAAACTTTTCAAAAATATTTAAAAATTTGTAATAATTTTTTAAAATAGATATTTCGAAAATTTTATGAAAAAAAATATTTAAAAATTAATTTTCAAAAAAATCTAATAAAAATGCATATTTTATAAATTATTGTAAAATACTTTTTTAAATTGTAATTTAATAATCTTTCATAAAATTTACGAAATTAAATTTTTAAATTATTTTTTTTCACATCTATGCTTTATACTATCTTTTTCAAAAATTTTTTTACATGAATTTTTTCGACAATATTTTGACATTATAGTAATTTTTCAGAAAATTTTGAATTTAAAATTTTTTATTAAATTTTCGACAATTTAAAATATTTAAAATTTGACATTAAAATATTGAAAAAATTTAGATATTTCGAAAATTTTCAAAAAAATAATAGTTATTCGTCAATAAAAATCATTAATTGAAAATTTTAATGAAAAAATATATATTTATGATTTTTCGAAAATTATAAAATATTTAAAATTCAATTTTCAAAAAAATTAGTATTTTCATGAAAATTTTAAAATTTAATATTTTTTTACAACATTAAATATTCAAATTATGTTAAATGAAAATTTTCATAATATATGACTTTTTTACGAAATTTTCGAAAATTATAAAAAAGTCATGTCAAAAATTTGTAAAAAAATGCTATAAAGATTTCGTGAAAATTTTAAAAAAGCATATATATCTTTTCAAGTGAAAAAAACTATAAAATTTAATTTTCAAAAACAAGTATATGACCTTTTATGAAAATTTTAAATTTACATTTTTTTTCACAAATTTCGACAACTATACTATGACTTTTTCATGAAAATTTTAAATTTAAACTTAATTTTTTTACATTTCGAAATGTATATTTTCATGAAAATTTTCGAAAATTTTAACATTTATTACACAATTAAAAAAATTTTAAAAATCTTTCATAAAATTTTCAAAATATTAAAAAATTTTATTAAATTTCGAAATTTTAGAAAAAAGTTGTCAAATATATTTGAAAAAAAGTCAGTATATGAAATTTTAATGAAAAGCAAGTATAGTTATGATTATTTGAAAAAAAGATTTTAGAATTTTTTTCAAAAATTATAATAGTTTTTTTCATGAAAATTTACAATTCAACTAGTTTTTTTCACAAATTATTAAAATATATAAATTTTTCAAAAATATTCATTAAAAAGTCATGTATATGAAATTTTAAATTTAAAGAATAGTATGTCAAAATATTGAAAAAAACATGTTAAAATTCGAATTTTAAAAAAAGTCATAGTATAGTATGTCTTTTCATGAAAAAAATAGTTTAAGATTTATTTTCCAAAATAATCAAGTATATATTCTTTTTCAAAAATTTTGAATTTAACTGATTTTTTTCACAAATTTTCAAATTTACTAAATTTTTCAAAAATTTCATACTATACTATAGATTTTTTTACGAAAATTTTAAAAATTTCATAAAAGTCTGTCGAATAATTTGTAAAAAAATATTTAAAATTCGAAAATTTTAAGAAAAAAGGATAGTATATTTCATAATTGGGAAAAAAAATCAATAAAATTTTCAAATTAAAAGCTATATAGATGTTTTCATGAAAATTTCGAAAATTTAACTGATTTTTTTCACCAAATTATCGACAGCTATATATGCTTTTCATGAAAATTTTCGAATTTAACATATTTTCCACAATATTTTCGACACTATATATGCTTTTCATGAAAATTTTCGAAATTTTAAACATTTTTTTCACAAATTAATGAACTATAATAGCTGTTCATAAAATTTTAAAAATTATACTAGAATTTTTAAATTTTTGAAAAGGTTCATAAAAAGTCTGTCAAAAATTTGAAAAAAATGTATATATAATTCAAAATTATAGTAAGATAGTATATTGTCGATATTGGGAAAAAAAACTGGTTTAAATTTCCAATTTTCAAAAAATATAGATGTTCTTTATGAAAATTGCGAAATTTAACTGATTTTTTTCACCAAATTTTCGAAAATATAAAGCTTTTCAAAAATTTTCGAAATTATATATGAATTTTAGAATTTTTGAAAAAATCATAAAAAGTCTTCAAAAATGTGGAAAAAAAACTAGTATAAAATTCGAAAATTTTAAAAAAAGGCATAGTATAGTTTCATTAATTGGAAAAAAAACTAGTTTAATTTCCAATTTAAAAATATATAATGCCTTTTCATGAAAATTGACATTTAACATTTTTTTTCCACAAATTATTCGACATCTATTTTTTCATGAAAATTTCGAAATTTAAATGAATTTTTTACCAATATTTCGACAGACTATACTATGACTTTTTCATGAAAATTTTCGAAATTTTAAACCACGTTTTTTTTCCACCAAATTAATCGACAGACTATACTATGCCTGTTTTCATGAAAATTTTCGACATTCTATACTATAACATTTTTTTACGAATATTTTCGAAAATTTTCATGAAAAAAGTCATGTCAAAAATATTCGTAAAAAATGTCATAGTATAGAATGTCGAAAATTTTGATGAAAAAAGGCATAGTATAGTCTGTCGATTCATTTGGTGGAAAAAAAACTCAGTTTAAAATTTCGACATTTTCATGAAAAAAGTCATAGTATAGTATGACTTTTCATGAAATTGACGAAAATTTAAACTGAGTTTTTTTTCCACCAAATTATTCGACAGACTATACTATGCCTTTTTTCATGAAAATTTTCGACATTCTATACTATGACATTTTTTTACGAATATTTTCGAAAATTTTCATGAAAAAAGTCATGTCAAAAATATTCGTAAAAAATGTCATAGTATAGAATGTCGAAAATTTTAATGAAAAAAGGCATAGTATAGTCTGTCGATTCATTTGGTGGAGAAAAAACTCAGTTTAAAATTTCGTCAATTTTCAAAAAAGTCATAGTATAGTATGACTTTTCATGAAAATTGACGAAAATTTAAACTGAGTTTTTTTTCCACCAAATTAATCAACAGACTATACTATGCCTTTTTTCATGAAAATTTTCGACATTCTATGCTATGACATTTTTTTACGAATATTTTCGACATGCTATAGTATGACTTTTCATGAAAATTTTCGAAATTTTAAACCACGTTTTTTTTCCACCAAATTAATCGACAGACTATACTATGCCTGTTTTCATGAAAATTTTCGACATTCTATACTATGACATTTTTTTACGAATATTTTCGACATGCTATAGTATGACTTTTTTCATGAAAATTGACGAAAATTTAAACTGAGTTTTTTTTCCACCAAATTAATCGACAGACTATACTATGCCTGTTTTCATGAAAATTTTTGACATTCTATACTATGACATTTTTTTACGAATATTTTCGACATGCTATAGTATGACTTTTCATGAAAATTTTCGAAATTTTAAACCACGTTTTTTTTCCACCAAAATAATCGACAGACTATACTATGCCTGTTTTCATGAAAATTTTCGACATTCTATACTATAACATTTTTTTACGAATATTTTCGAAAGTTTTCATGAAAAAAGTCATGTCAAAAATATTCGTAAAAAAATGTCATAGTATAGAATGTCGAAAATTTTGATGAGAAAAGGCATAGTATAGTCTGTCGATTAATTTGGTGGAAAAAAAACGTGGTTTAAAATTTCGTCAATTTTCAAAAAGACATAGTATAGTATGACTTTTCATGAAAATTGACGAAAATTTAAACTGAGTTTTTTTTCCACCAAATTATTCGACAGACTATACTATGACTGTTTTCATGAAAATTTTCGACATTCTATGCTATGACATTTTTTTACGAATATTTTCGACATGCTATAGTATGACTTTTCATGAAAATTTTCGAAATTTTAAACCACGTTTTTTTTCCACCAAATTAATCGACAGACTATACTATGCCTTTTCTCATCAAAATTTTCGACATTCTATACTATGACATTTTTTTACGAATATTTTTGAAAATTTTCATGAAAAAAGTCATGTCAAAAATATTCGTAAAAAAATGTCATAGTATAGAATGTCGAAAATTTTGATGAGAAAAGGCATAGTATAGTCTGTCGATTAATTTGGTGGAAAAAAAACGTGGTTTAAAATTTCGTCAATTTTCAAAAAAGTCATAGTATAGTATGACTTTTCATGAAAATTGACGAAAATTTAAACTGAGTTTTTTTTCCACCAAATTATTCGACAGACTATACTATGACTGTTTTCATGAAAATTTTCGACATTCTATACTATGACATTTTTTTACGAATATTTTCGAAAATTTTCATGAAAAAAGTCATGTCAAAAATATTCGTAAAAAAATGTCATAGTATAGAATGTCGAAAATTTTAATGAAAAAAGGCATAGTATAGTCTGTCGATTCATTTGGTGGAAAAAAAACTCAGTTTAAAATTTCGTCAATTTTCAAAAAGTCATAGTATAGTATGACTTTTTTCATGAAAATTTTCGAAATTTTAAACTGAGTTTTTTTTCCACCAAATTAATCGACAGACTATACTATGCCTTTTTTTCATGAAAATTTTCGACATTCTATAGCTATGACATTTTTTTACGAATATACTTTTCATGAAATTTGAATTTTAAACCAGTTATATTTCCAAATTAATCGAAACCATTATGCTGTTTTCACAAATTTTAATCAACAGATATTTATCCATTTTTCGAAAATTTTCGAAAAATATTAAAATATTTTAAAAAATTTCGTAAGTTTTCGAAAAAATGTAGTCAAAGGATAGTATATCTGTCATTAATTTGAAAAAGCTAGTTAAAATTTCGAAATTTTAAAAAATCAAGTATAGTATGCTTTTCATGAAAATTGCGAAAATTTAAACTGAGTTTTATTCCAAATTATTCAAAATCACTATGCTATAGTAATGACTTTTCATGAAAATTACGAAAATTTTAACGATTTTTTCCACCAAATTAAAGACAGACTATAAAAATATCGTTTTATGAAAATTTTCGACATTCTATACTAAAATTTTATAAAAAAATATTTTCGAAATTTTGAAAAAAGTCATGTCAAAAATATTCGTAAAAAAAAGTCATAGTATAGAATGTCGAAAATTTTATGAAAAAAGGCATAGATATTTCAATATTTTTGTCCAAAAAATAATTTAAAATTTCGTCAATTTTCAAAAAAGTCATATTAGTATGATTTTATGAAATTTTACGAAATTTTAACAGTTTTTCCACTCAAAAATTTTCGAAATTATAACACTTTTTTCACTAAAATTCGACATCTATACTACCTTTTTATGAAAATTTTCGACATTCTATACTATACATTTTTTTCGAAATTTTCGAAATTTCATGAAAAAAGTTTCAAAATATTCGTAAAAAAATGTCATAGTATAGAATGTCGAAAATTTTGATGAAAACTATAATTGTCGATTAATTTGGTGAAAAAAGTGTTTAAATTTGTCATTTCAAAAAATTGTAAAAAAAGACTTATAAAATTGAAAATTTTAAAGAAAATTTTCCACATATATCGTCAGACTTATTTGATGTTTATAAAATTTTCGACATTTATACATGAATTTTTTTACAAATTTTCGAAAATTTCATGAAAAAATCATGAAAAATTCGAAAAAATTCATACTAGAATTTTTAATCTAATAAAAAAGCATATATAGTTTCGATTATTTCATGGAAAAAATCGTTTAAAATTTCGTAATTTTAAAAAAGTCATATTTATAACTTTCATGAAAATTGACGATTTAAACTATTTTTTTTCACAAATAATGCAGATAAATATGCCTTTTTCAAAAATTTTCATATATAACTATGACTTTTACGAAATTTTAACAAGTTGATTTTCAGAAAATTTTCGAAATTTTACCCGTTTTTTTCACAAATTATCGACAGCTATACTATCCTGTTTTAGAAAATTTTCGACATTCTAACTAAAATTTTGTACAATATTTTCGAAAAATTCATAAAAAGTATGTCAAAAATTTCATGAAAAAATGCATAGTATAAATGTCGAAATTTTGTAGAAAAGTATACGCATAATTTGGTGAAAAAAAAGTGGTTAAATTTCGTCAATTTTCAAAAAAGTCATAGTATAGTATGACTTTTCATGAAAATTTTCGAAATTTTAAACTGAGTTTTTTTTCCACCAAATTAATCGACAGACTATACTATGCCTGTTTTCATGAAAATGTTCGACATTCTATACTATGACATTTTTTTGAAATTTTTCGAAATTATTTTAAAAAATTCATGTAAAAATTATTCGTAAAAAAATGTCATAGTAAAAAAATTTTGATGATAAAGATAGTATAGTCTGTCGATTATTGTGAAAAAATGTTTTAAAATTTTCAAATTTTCAAAAAAGTCATAGTATAGTATGACATTTTCATGAAAATGTCGAAAATTTTAATGAAAAAGGGATAGTATAGTCTGTCGATTCATTTGGTGAAAAAAAACTCAGTTTAAAATTTCGTCAATTTTCAAAAAAGTCATAGTATAGTACGAATATTTTCATGAAAATTTTGAAATTTTAAAAGTTTTTTTCCAAAATTTTAAAAGACTTTATTTCTATGCCTTTATTCATGAAAATTTTCGACATTCTTATAAAATTTTTTTACAATATTTTCGAAAGTTTTCATGAAAAAATATGTTAAAAATATTCGTAAAAAAAGTCAGATAAATGTCAAAAATATTCGTGAAAAAAGGCATAGTATAGTCTGTCGATTAATTTGGTGGAAAAAAGACGTGGTTTAAAATTTCGTCAATTTTCAAAAAAGTCATAGTATTTAAATGAATTTTCATGAAAAGTTACAAATTAAACTGACTTTTTTTTCCACCAAATTTTCGACAGACTATTTCTATGACTTTTATGAAAATTTTCGACATTCTATACTATGACATTTTTTTCGAATATTTTCGAAAATTTTCATGAAAAATATGTTTAAAAATATTTTATAAAAAAAGTCATGTATAGAATGTCGAAAATTAATGAAAAAAGGGATAGTATAGTCTGTCGATTCATTTGGTGGAAAAAAAGCTCAGTTTAAATTTCGTAATTTTCAAAAAAGTCATAGTAAAATATTTACATTTTCATAAAATGACAAAATTTAAATGAGTTTTTTTCCACCAAATTAATCGACAACTTTAAAATATGTTTTTTCATCAAATTTTCGACATTCTATACTATGACATTTTTTTACGAAAATTTTCGACATGCTATACTATGACTTTTTTTAAAATTTTCGAAATTTTCAGAAAAAAGTCATGTCAAAAATATTCGTAAAAAGTCATATATAGATGTCGAAAATTTTGAAAAAAGGCATATATATTTTATTCATTTGTCGAAAAAAACTCAGTTTAAAATTTCCAATTTTCAAAAAGTCATAGTATAGTATGACTTTTCATGAAAATGACAAAATTTAAACTGAGTTTTTTCCACCAAAAACGCAGACTATACTATGCCTTTTTCAAAAATTTGACATTCTATACTATGACTTTTTACGAATATTTCGACATTATAATGATTTTATGAAAATTTTCGAAATTTTAACCACTTTTTTTTCACCAAATTATCGACAGACTATACTATGCCTGTTTCATGAATTTCGACATTCTATACTAAATTTTTTTCAATATTTCGAAAGTTTTCATAAAAAGCATGTCAAAAATTTTAAAAAAAGTCATAGTATAGAATGTCGAAAATTTGATGAGAAAAGCTAGTATAGTCTGTCGTTAATTTTGAAAAAAAACGTGTTTAAATTTGAATTTTCAAAAAAGTCATAGTATAGATGACTTTTATGAAAATTGACGAAAATTAAACTGATTTTTTCCACCAAATTATTAAATATTGAAGTTTTCATGAAAATTTTCGACATATATATTGATTTTTTTACGAATATTTTCGAAAATTTTCATAAAAAATTTACAAATATTCGTAGAAAATTCAAGAAAATTCGAAAATTTTTTTCACCAAATTAATACAGACTATACTTTTGTGGTTTAAAAAAATTTTAACATTCATCATGAATTTTTAAAGAATATTTTAGTTATGACTTTTCATGAAAATTGACATTATAATGATTTTTTAAAAAAATTTATAAAATTTGTAAAATTTTATGCAAAAATATGTAATAAGTTCATTGTAAAAAAATCAGTTTTAAAAATTCATTTGTAAAAAATTTAAATTTGGAAAAATCATTTAAAATTTTAATAATTTTCATAAATTAATCGACATTTTAAAAGTTTTTCATAAATTTTAATTTTTAAAATTTATACGAAATTTTCAAATTTTCAAAAAAGTCATTAAATTTCTATAAAATTTTAGAATATGTCGAAAATTTTCATGAAAAAAGTCATAGTATATTGTGAAAAAAATTTTGTGAAAAATCGACAATTTTAAATTTAATTTTAAAAGTATAGTATTATTTTTTCATGAAAATTTTCGAAATTTTAAACTGAGTTTTTTTTCCACCAAATTAATCGACAGACTATACTATGCCTGTTTTCATGAAAATGTTCGACATTCTATACTATGACATTTTTTTACGAATATTTTCGACATGCTATAGTATGACTTTTTTCATGAAAATTTTCGAAATTTTAAACTGAGTTTTTTTTCCACCAAATTATTCGACAGACTATACTATGACTGTATTCATGAAAATTTTTGACATTCTATACTATGACATTTTTTTACGAATATTTTCGAAAATTTTCATGAAAAAAGTCATGTCAAAAATATTCGTAAAAAAATGTCATAGTATAGAATGTCGAAAATTTTAATGAAAAAAGGCATAGTATAGTCTGTCTATTCATTTGGTGGAAAAAAAACTCAGTTTAAAATTTCGTCAATTTTCAAAAAAGTCATAGTATAGTATGACTTTTTTCATGAAAATTTTCGAAATTTAAACTGAGTTTTTTTTCCACCAAATTAATCGACAGACTATACTATGCCTGTTTTCATGAAAAATTTTGACATTCTATACTATGACATTTTTTTACGAATATTTTCGAAAATTTTCATGAAAAAAGTCATGTCAAAAATATTCGTAAAAAAATGTCATAGTATAGAATGTCGAAAATTTTAATGAAAAAAGGCATAGTATAGTCTGTCGATTCATTTGGTGGAGAAAAAACTCAGTTTAAAATTTCGTCAATTTTCATGAAAAGACATGCTATAGTATGACTTTTTTCATGAAAATTTTCGAAATTTAAACTGAGTTTTTTTTCCACCAAATTAATCGACAGACTATACTATGCTGTTTTCATGAAAATTTTCGACATTCTATACTATGACATTTTTTACGAATATTTTCGAAATTTCATGAAAAAAGTCATGTCAAAAATATTCGTAAAAAAATGTCATAGTATAGAATGTCGAAAATTTAATGAAAAAGGCATAGTATAGTCTGTCGATTCATTTGGTGGAAAAAAACTCAGTTTAAAATTTCGTCAATTTTCAAAAAAGTCATAGTATAGTATGACTTTTCATGAAAATTGACGAAATTTTAAACTGAGTTTTTTTTCCACCAAATTATCGACAGACTATACTATGCCTTTTTTCATTAAAATTTTCGACATTCTATACTATGACATTTTTTTACGAATATTTTACATTAAATTGAAATTTTCATGAAATTTTTTTAAAATTTTTCACAATATATCGACATTTAAAAATTCGTATTCTGAAATTATTTTTTAAATATCATTTTTAGAATTTTTAAAAATTTTTAGAAAAAGTTTAAATGATTTTTTAAAAAAATTTCGAAGATTAAAATTTTTTCAAAAAATATAATTCTATACTTCATTTTTTAGAAAATATTTAAAATTTCATGAATTTTCAAAAAATTTCGTAAAATTTTCATGAAAATTGTAAAATTTTAAATGAAATTTTATAAATTGTCGAAATTTATAAAAAATCATGTAAAATTTGAAATTTTTAAAATAATTTTTAGAATTTTTCGAAAATTTTCAGAAAAAGTCATGTTAATGATTTTTTTAAAAATTAAAAAATTCGATTTTTTCAAAAAATATACAGTCTATCATTGCATTTTTTAAAATATTTTAAAATTTTCTTTAAAAAAGTCATATATTTAGAAAAATTTTTATGAAAATTTTAAAAAAATCATAGTATAGTTTGTCGAAATTTATGAAAAAAATAGTATAATTTCATAAATTTTAAAAATATAGTATAATTTTTTACGAAATTTTCGAAAATTTAAAATTTTTCAAAAAATTGTCGAAAATGCATAGTATTGTTTCAAAATTTAATGACAACTATACTAGTTTTTATAATTTTCGAAAAAACTGAAAAAATTTTTAAATTTTCAAAAACATGTATAGTATGATTTTCATAAAATTTTTGAAATTTAAACTGAGTTTTTTTTCCACCAAATTATCGACAGACTATACTATGCTTTTCATGAAAATTTGACATTCTATACTATGACATTTTTTTACGAATATTTTCAATAATAGAAATTTCAAAAATTTTAAAAAATATTTCACAAATTATCGAAAATATATGACGTATTCATATTTGACATTTATAATGACATTTTTACAATATTGTTAAATTTTAAAAATAAAATTTAAATGATTTTTTAAAAAATTCATTGTAAGATTCAATTTTAATGAAAAATATAATCTTATTACATTTTTTTACAAATTTTAAAATTTTGAATTTTGAAAAAAGTCATGTAAAAATGACTTGTATAAAATGTCGAAATTTGAATGAAAATTTTTCAAATATATCAGCATATATTTTGGATAAATCAGAAAATTTTCATTTTCTAAAATTTTTACGATATTTTCGAAAATTTTCATAAAATATGTAAATTTTTAAAAAATTTTTTAAAATTAATAGTTAAAAACAAATTTTAATAAAAGATATATGTTTCCATTTTAACAAATTTTTAAAATTTTGAAATTTTCAAAAAAGTCATAAAAGTATTGTATAAAATGTCAAATTTAAATGAAAATTTTTCAAAATAATAGTCTGTCGATTATTTGGTGGAAAAAAAACTTTTAAAATTCTAATTTAAAAATTTTAGTATATTTGATTTTCATGAAAATTTAAATTTAAACTAGTTTTTTTTCACCAAATTAATCGACAGACTAAATTTTGTTAATGAAAATTTTACATTCTATACTATGTTTTAAAAAATTTTAAATTTTCATGAAAAAGTCATAGTATAGTATGACTTTTCATGAAAATTGTCGAAATTTTAAACTGAGTTTTTTTTCCACCAAATGAATCGACAGACTATACTATGCCTGTTTTCATGAAAATTTTCGACATTCTATACTATGACATTTTTTTACGAATATTTTCGAAAATTTTCATGAAAAAAGTCATGTCGAAAATATTCGTAAAAAAATGTCATAGTATAGAATGTCGAAAATTTTATTGAAAAAAGGCATAGTATAGTCTGTCGATTCATTTGGTGGAAAAAAAACTCAGTTTAAAATTTCGACATTTTCAGAAAAAGTCATAGTATAGTATGACTTTTCATGAAAATTGACGAAAATTTAAACTGAGTTTTTTTTCCACCAAATTAATCGACAGACTATACTATGACTGTTTTCATGAAAATTTTCGACATTCTATACTATGACATTTTTTTACAAATATTTTCGAAAATTTTCATGAAAAAAGTCATGTCGAAAATATTCGTAAAAAAATGTCATAGTATAGAATGTCGAAAATTTTAATGAAAACAGGCATAGTATAGTCTGTCTATTCATTTGGTGGAAAAAAAACTCAGTTTAAAATTTCGTCATTTTCAAAAAAGTCATGCTATAGTATGACTTTTTCATGAAAATTGTCGAAATTTAAACTGAGTTTTTTTTCCACCAAATTAATCGACAGACTATACTATGCCTGTTTTCATGAAAATTTTCGACATTCTATACTATGACATTTTTTTACGAATATTTTCGAAATTTTCATGAAAAAAGTCATGTCAAAATATTCGTAAAAAAATGTCATAGTATAGAATGTCGAAAATTTTAATGAAAAAAGGCATAGTATAGTCTGTCGATTAATTTGGTGGAAAAAAAAACTCAGTTTAAAATTTCGTCAATTTTCAGAAAAAGTCATAGTATAGTATGACTTTTCATGAAAATTGACGAAAATTTAAACTGAGTTTTTTTTCCACCAAATTAATCGACAGACTATACTATGCCTGTTTTCATGAAAATTTTCGACATTCTATACTATGACATTTTTTTACGAATATTTTCGAAAATTTTCATTAAAAAAGTCATGTCAAAATATTCGTAAAAAAATGTCATAGTATAGAATGTCGAAAATTTTAATGAAAAAAGGCATAGTATAGTCTGTCTATTCATTTGGTGGAAAAAAAACTCAGTTTAAAATTTCGTCAATTTTCAGAAAAAAGTCATAGTATAGTATGACTTTTCATGAAAATTTTCGAAATTTTAAACTGAGTTTTTTTTCCACCAAATTAATCGACAGACTATACTATGCCTGTTTTCATGAAAATTTTCGACATTCTATACTATGACATTTTTTTACGAATATTTTCGAAAATTTTCATGAAAAAAGTCATGTCAAAAATATTCGTAAAAAAATGTCATAGTATAGAATGTCGAAAATTTTAATGAAAAAAGGCATAGTATAGTCTGTCTATTCATTTGGTGGAAAAAAAACTCAGTTTAAAATTTCGACATTTTCATGAAAAAAGTCATACTATAGTATGACTTTTCATGAAAATTGACGAAAATTTAAACTGAGTTTTTTTTCCACCAAATTAATCGACAGACTATACTATGCCTGTTTTCATGAAAATTTCGAAAATTTTCGATTAATTTGGTGAAAAAAATTTTACATGCTAATTTAAAAATCATGTATAGTATTGAATTTTAAAAACGAATTTTTAAAATTTTTTTTCCACAAACTAAACTATGCCTGTTTTCATGAAAATTTTCGACATTCTATACTATGACATTTTTTTACGAATATTTTCGAAATTTATGAAAAATTCATGAAAAATATTCGAAATCTATATAAACGTTGTTTTACAAAAAAGCAGACTATACTATGTCCTTTTCATTTGAAAATTTTATTTAAAATTTCATATTTTTAAAAATTTCAAAGTATATCATGAAAAATTTCATGAAAAAATTCGAAAATAAACTAGTATAAATTTCCCAAATTATCGACAGAAAAGATGATGTCTTCATGAAATTTTCGGGCAATTAACTATGTTAAATTTTCGAATTTTCAAAAAACTAAAGTATGACTTTTCATGAAAATTTTGAAATTTTAAACCAGTTTTTTTTCCACCAAATTAATCGACAGACTATACTATGACCCGTTTTCATGAAAATTTTCGACATTCTATACTATGACATTTTTTTACGAATATTTTCGACATCTTTTGACTTTAAAAATCTGTCAAAATTTTAAAACGTTTGTCCCCAAAATTTAAAAGATGTCGAAAATTTATGGAATTGCATGTAAATCTGTCGATTAAATTTTGTAAAAAAAACGTTTTTAAAATTTCGAAATTTTCAAAAAAGTCATAGTATAATATGATTTAAAAAAATGTCGAAAATTAAACTTTGAGAAAGGTTTTTCCGAATTAATTTGGGAAAACTAACTGTTTAAAATTTCGTGAAAATTTTCAAAATTCTATACTATGACTTTTCACGAAAATTTTCGAAAATTTAAATGAAAAAGTTTTTTCAAAAATATTCGAAAAGATTATACTATAGAATGTTTGAAAATTTTATGAAAAAAGGCTAGACAGTTTTTTAAATTTTGGGAAAAAATCATTAAAAATTGTCAAATTTCAAAAAAGTCATAGTATAGAATGTGAAAATTTTCGAAATTTTAAACTAGTTTTTTCCATTCAATTAATCGGGCAGATTATACTATAAATTTTCATCAATTTTAAAATCTATACTATGACATTTTTTTACGAAAATTTTCGAAATTTTAAAAAAGTCATTTTTACCAAATTACGTAAAAAATGTCTAGTATGAATTTTCGAAAATTTTAATAAATACTAGTATTTTTTCGATTATTTTGAAAAATTCATGAAAAATTTCAAAAATTTTCAAAAAAGTCATAGTAAAGTCGAAAATTTTAATGAAAAAAATTTTAAATAGTCTTCTTCAAATTGATCGGGCAGACTATACTAGTTTTTTTCGTAAAATTTTAAAAATTCATACTATAAGATTTTTGAAAATTTAAAATTTAAAACGTTTTTCCCACCAAATTAATCGACAGACTATACTATGCCTTTTTTCCTGAAAATTTTCGACATTCTATACTATAACATTTTTTTACGAATATTTTCGAAAATTTTCATGAAAAAAGTCATGTCAAAAATATTCGTAAAAAAATGTCATAGTATAGAATGTCGAAAATTTTAATGAGAAAAGGCATAGTATAGTCTGTCGATTAATTTGGTGGAAAAAAAACGTGGTTTAAAATTTCGTCAATTTTCAAAAAAGTCATAGTATAGTATGACTTTTCATGAAAATTGACGAAAATTTAAACTGAGTTTTTTTTCCACCAAATTATTCGACAGACTATACTATGACTGTTTTCATGAAAATTTTCGACATTCTATACTATGACATTTTTTTACGAATATTTTCGAAAATTTTCATGAAAAAAGTCATGTCAAAAATATTCGTAAAAAAATGTCATAGTATAGAATGTCGAAAATTTTAATGAAAAAAGGCATAGTATAGTCTGTCTATTCATTTGGTGGAAAAAAAACTCAGTTTAAAATTTCGTCAATTTTCAAAAAAGTCATAGTATAGTATGACTTTTTCATGAAAATTTTCGAAATTTTAAACTGAGTTTTTTTTCCACCAAATTAATCGACAGACTATACTATGCCTGTTTTCATGAAAATTTTGACATTCTATACTATGACATTTTTTTACGAATATTTTCGAAAATTTTCATGAAAAAAGTCATGTCAAAAATATTCGTAAAAAAATGTCATAGTATAGAATGTCGAAAATTTTAATGAAAAAAGGCATAGTATAGTCTGTCTATTCATTTGGTGGAAAAAAAACTCAGTTTAAAATTTCGTCAATTTTCAAAAAAGTCATAGTATAGTATGACTTTTTTCATGAAAATTTTCGACATTCTATACTATGACATTTTTTTACGAATATTTTCGACATGCTATAGTATGACTTTTCATGAAAATTTTCGAAAATTTAAACCACGTTTTTTTCCCACCAAATTAATCGACAGATTATACTATGCGTGTTTTCATGAAAATTTTTGACATTCTATACTATGACATTTTTTTACGAATATTTTCGAAATTTTCATGAAAAAAGTCATGTCAAAAATATTCGTAAAAAAATGTCATAGTATAGAATGTCGAAAATTTTAATGAAAAAAGGCATAGTATAGTCTGTCGATTCATTTGGTGGAAAAAAAACTCAGTTTAAAATTTCGTCAATTTTCAAAAAAGTCATAGTATAGTATGACTTTTCATGAAAATTGACGAAATTTTAAACCACGTTTTTTTCCCACCAAATTAATCGACAGACTATACTATGCCTTTTTTCATGAAAATTTTCGACATTCTATACTATAACATTTTTTTACGAATATTTTCGAAAGTTTTCATGAAAAAAGTCATGTCAAAAATATTCGTAAAAAAATGTCATAGTATAGAATGTCGAAAATTTTAATGAGAAAAGGCATAGTATAGTCTGTCGATTAATTTGGTGGAAAAAAAACATGGTTTAAAATTTCGTCAATTTTCAAAAAAGTCATAGTATAGTATGACTTTTCATGAAAATTGACGAAAATTTAAACTGAGTTTTTTTTCCACCAAATTATTCGACAGACTATAGTATGACTGTTTTCAGGAAAATTTTCGACATTCTATACTATGACATTTTTTTACGAATATTTTCGACATGCTATAGTATGACTTTTTTCATGAAAATTTTCGAAATTTTAAACTGAGTTTTTTTTCCACCAAATTAATCAACAGACTATACTATGCCTGTTTTCATAAAATTTTTTGACATTCTATACTATGACATTTTTTTACGAATATTTTCGAAAATTTTCATGAAAAAAGTCATGTAAAAAATATTCGTAAAAAAATGTCATAGTATAGAATGTCGAAAATTTTAATGAAAAAAGGCATAGTATAGTCTGTCTATTCATTTGGTGGAAAAAAAACTCAGTTTAAAATTTCGTCAATTTTCAAAAAAGTCATAGTATAGTATGACTTTTTTCATGAAAATTTTTCGAAATTTTAAACTGAGTTTTTTTTCCACCAAATTAATCGACAGACTATACTATGCCTGTTTTCATGAAAATGTTCGACATTCTATACTATGACATTTTTTTACGAATATTTTCGAAAATTTTCATGAAAAAAGTCATGTCAAAAATATTCGTAAAAAAATGTCATAGTATAGAATGTCGAAAGTTTTAATGAAAAAAGGCATATTATAGTCTGTCGATTCATTTGGTGGAGAAAAAACTCAGTTTAAAATTTCGTCAATTTTCAAAAAAGTCATAGTATAGTATGACTTTTCATGAAAATTGACGAAAATTTAAACTGAGTTTTTTTTCCACCAAATTAATCAACAGACTATACTATGCCTTTTTTCATGAAAATTTTCGACATTCTATGCTATGACATTTTTTTACGAATATTTTCGACATGCTATAGTATGACTTTTCATGAAAATTTTCGAAATTTTAAACCACGTTTTTTTTCCACCAAATTAATCGACAGACTATACTATGCCTGTTTTCATGAAAATTTTCGACATTCTATACTATAACATTTTTTTACGAATATTTTCGAAAGTTTTCATGAAAAAAGTCATGTCAAAAATATTCGTAAAAAAATGTCATAGTATAGAATGTCGAAAATTTTAATGAAAAAAGGCATAGTATAGTCTGTCGATTAATTTGGTGGAAAAAAAACGTGGTTTAAAATTTCGTCAATTTTCAAAAAAGTCATAGTATAGTATGACTTTTTTCATGAAAATTTTCGAAATTTTAAACTGAGTTTTTTTTCCACCAAATTAATCGACAGATTATACTATGCGTGTTTTCATGAAAATTTTTGACATTCTATACTATGACATTTTTTTACGAATATTTTCGAAATTTTCATGAAAAAAGTCATGTCAAAAATATTCGTAAAAAAATGTCATAGTATAGAATGTCGAAAATTTTAATGAAAAAAGGCATAGTATAGTCTGTCGATTCATTTGGTGGAAAAAAAACTCAGTTTAAAATTTCGTCAATTTTCAAAAAAGTCATAGTATAGTATGACTTTTCATGAAAATTGACGAAAATTTAAACTGAGTTATTTTTCCACCAAATTAATCGACAGACTATACTATGCCTGTTTTCATGAAAATTTTCGACATTCTATACTATGACATTTTTTTACGAATATTTTCGACATGCTATAGTATGACTTTTTTCATGAAAATTTTCGAAATTTTAAACTGAGTTTTTTTTCCACCAAATTAATCAACAGACTATACTATGCCTGTTTTCATGAAAAATTTTGACATTCTATACTATGACATTTTTTTACGAATATTTTCGAAAATTTTCATGAAAAAAGTCATGTCAAAAATATTCGTAAAAAAATGTCATAGTATAGAATGTCGAAAATTTTAATGAAAAAAGGCATAGTATAGTCTGTCTATTCATTTGGTTGAAAAAAAACTCAGTTTAAAATTTCGTCAATTTTCAAAAAAGTCATAGTATAGTATGACTTTTTTCATGAAAATTTTCGAAATTTTAAACTGAGTTTTTTTTCCACCAAATTAATCGACAGACTATACTATGCCTGTTTTCATGTAAATTTTCGACATTCTATGCTATGACATTTTTTTACGAATATTTTCGACATGCGATAGTATGACTTTTCATGAAAATTTTCGAAATTTTAAACCACGTTTTTTTTCCACCAAATTAATCGACAGACTATACTATGCCTGTTTTCATGAAAATTTTCGACATTCTATACTATAACATTTTTTTACGAATATTTTCGAAAATTTTCATGAAAAAAGTCATGTCAAAAATATTCGTAAAAAAATGTCATAGTATAGAATGTCGAAAATTTTGATGAGAAAAGGCATAGTATAGTCTGTCGATTAATTTGGTGGAAAAAAAACGTGGTTTAAAATTTCGTCAATTTTCAAAAAAGTCATAGTATAGTATGACTTTTCATGAAAATTGACGAAAATTTAAACTGAGTTTTTTTTCCACCAAATTATTCGACACACTATACTATGACTGTTTTCATGAAAATTTTCGACATTCTATACTATGACATTTTTTTACGAATATTTTCGAAAATTTTCATGAAAAAAGTCATGTCAAAAATATTCGTAAAAAAATGTCATAGTATAGAATGTCGAAAATTTTAATGAAAAAAGGCATAGTATAGTCTGTCGATTCATTTGGTGGAAAAAAAACTCAGTTTAAAATTTCGTCAATTTTCAAAAAAGTCATAGTATAGTATGACTTTTTTCATGAAAATTTTCGAAATTTTAAACTGAGTTTTTTTTCCACCAAATTAATCGACAGACTATACTATGCCTGTTTTCATGAAAAATTTTGACATTCTATACTATGACATTTTTTTACGAATATTTTCGAAAATTTTCATGAAAAAAGTCATGTCAAAAATATTCGTAAAAAAATGTCATAGTATAGAATGTCGAAAATTTTAATGAAAAAAGGCATAGTATAGTCTGTCTATTCATTTGGTGGAAAAAAAACTCAGTTTAAAATTTCGTCAATTTTCAAAAAAGTCATAGTATAGTATGACTTTTTTCATGAAAATTTTCGAAATTTTAAGCGGAGTTTTTTTTCCACCAAATTAATCGACAGACTATACTATGCGTGTTTTCATGAAAATTTTTGACATTCTATACTATGACATTTTTTTACGAATATTTTCGACATGCTATAGTATGACTTTTCATGAAAATTTTCGAAATTTTAAACCACGTTTTTTTTCCACCAAATTAATCGACAGACTATACTATGCCTGTTTTCATGAAAATTTTCGACATTCTATACTATAACATTTTTTTACGAATATTTTCGAAAATTTTCATGAAAAAAGTCATGTCAAAAATATTCGTAAAAAAATGTCATAGTATAGAATGTCGAAAATTTTGATGAAAAAAGGCATAGTATAGTCTGTCGATTCATTTGGTGGAGAAAAAACTCAGTTTAAAATTTCGATAATTTTCAAAAAAGTCATAGTATAGTATGACTTTTCATGAAAATTGACGAAAATTTAAACTGAGTTTTTTTTCCACCAAATTAATCGACAGACTATACTATGCCTGTTTTCATGAAAATTTTTGACATTCTATACTATGACATTTTTTTACGAATATTTTCGAAAATTTTCATGAAAAAAGTCATGTCAAAAATATTCGTAAAAAAATGTCATAGTATAGAATGTCGAAAATTTTGATGAGAAAAGGCATAGTATAGTCTGTCGATTAATTTTGTGGAAAAAAAACGTGGTTTAAAATTTCGTCAATTTTCAAAAAAGTCATAGTATAGTATGACTTTTCATGAAAATTGACGAAAATTTAAACTGAGTTTTTTTTCCACCAAATTATTCGACAGACTATACTATGACTGTTTTCATGAAAATTTTCGACATTCTATACTATGACATTTTTTTACGAATATTTTCGAAAATTTTCATGAAAAAAGTCATGTCAAAAATATTCGTAAAAAAATGTCATAGTATAGAATGTCGAAAATTTTAATGAAAAAAGGCATAGTATAGTCTGTCGATTCATTTGGTGGAAAAAAAACTCAGTTTAAAATTTCGTCAATTTTCAAAAAAGTCATAGTATAGTATGACTTTTTTCATGAAAATTTTCGAAATTTTAAACTGAGTTTTTTTTCCACCAAATTAATCGACAGACTATACTATGCCTGTTTTCATGAAAATTTTCGACATTCTATACTATGACATTTTTTTTTTTAAAACGAAAAAAATTTTTCGAAAAAAAAAAATTTTTTT